>JASGLE010000007.1:5397500-5587500 GCA_030179965.1 Cyperus esculentus | reverse complement strand
CGCCGCTGAGAACCTGCCATCTAGCAAAAGGTCGTGCGATTTGGACCAAATTGGCCTATCAATAAATGAACGTTAAATTCTATATAAACACTTTACAAATGTATATAAACACTTTTTAGGTGTATGTAAGCACTTTTCAAATACAGATAAACACTTTTGGGGAAAATGGTGAGTGTTTATTTGGGCCTGCAAGTAGGTTGCACGCTTCGGTGCAAGTGGATTGTGCGCGTTGGAACAGGTTGGCAACGCGTTTTTACTGTTTTTGGCAAGTTTGGGATGCACGTTTTTGCCAAAAATGGAAAGTTAGTTTAGGGAATTTTCTTGGAGGATTTAGTTTGTGGTACTATTAGTATCTTCCTGTATTTAATTCTAAATATATGTCCGCTGAGAATGTACTCTTGCTACAATTTATAAATTTTCTCTGGCTCCTTTTTGTTTTTAATTTGTTTTTTAAATAGTTACATAGATGACAACAATAACCATATATGGGGAGTAATCAATTATGTTAAACTTGTAATTATAATAGTTAAACATAAATGTGATGACAACAATAACCATCAGGAGTCACCGTATACGTATCTTTGCTATATACAATTGTAAATTCAAAACATTATATAAATTATAAACGGATTCATTTTTGAAATCTAAAGGAGATCTAACAATGATCTCTCAATTAAAAAATAATTCTGAATTTTAGAAATATATTCATGAGAATGTAAATAAATTTTGAGATATATATATGGACCATTATTTATAATTTTGTAGAGACAGAGATGGGAGGAATTACGATTGACCACTAAAACGAGGGGATGGGAATGGGATGATGGATCCCACCATGCACGAGTCCATGTGCCCTCACCTCACGGCAATCGCGTATCGTTCCCATGAAGGAATGATGTGACTCGGTTATTTTACGTCCAACAACGGTTCTAATTTATTTGTTTAATGTAGTATACTTGTTCTTATTATTGTTCTTGCGAATTAATCCATCAAAAAGTTTTTAGATTAACGTGACCTAAATTAATAGACATTTAGATAAGTTTTTTGAAGAAGCAGGCCACAGCTCTGCTTGATTTCATTGATAAAAAATTGTACACAGGATTTGTACCGAGTTAAAAAACAAAAAAGAACAAAAGATAAAAAAAGAAAAAAATAGGAATGGTTGGCTACCCTTATTCGATCACACTATTCCTTTATTACCAATCCAGTCTATCCTAAAAAATAGTTGTTCCGCCAGATCCTGATGTCTGCATGGACGTCTTCCCTCCGTAGTCTAGCTGTCTTTGATTTGTTCCTGAATATGTGTCTGTTGCGTTCCTTCTAAATGTTCCAAATAACAGCTATGGCTGCGATATCCCAAAGGTGAATAGTCGTGGAGCTCAATGTTGATCTCACGTGCCACCAGAAATCTATAGGCTCCAAATCAAAGTTCCAGGTCAGGGCTACTGCTGGAAATACCTGATGCCAAAGTCTTTTAGCGTAATCACACTGTAAAAACAGATGTTGCACTGATTCTACCCCCGCAAGCCCACAAAGCATGCAACTATTATGGTGCGGCCATCCCCATTTTTGCAAATTCTGACCGGTTAATAGTCTATCTTTTGCTAGAAGCCAGAGGAATGTTTTGATCTTCAATGGTACCCTTGCGCTCCATATTGCTTTCGCAAAAACGCATCTTCCACCGGGATCAATGAGGAATTTATATGCCTCCATATTGCGCTCCACATTTAGATAAGTTATGTATCGAGACTTTATATATATATATATATACTAGCCGTGAACCCGCGCCATGCAGCGGGCCCTCTATAATTTATACTGCTCATCAGTAATCACTAGCTTAATTTATTCTTAAACATGCTTATTTTGAACCTCCATCATTGGTACAAATTATAAAAATAGCATTCATAGTTCAAGACAAACATACTTTTTGAGGTAATATTTTTATAGAATCACAATAATATATTTATTGAACAAAACAATCCATGCACATATCACTATATTCTTTTGATTTCTAGCAATAGTAAGATCCAACTTCATATGCAATTAGGAATTCAATTCCGCTGTTATCCTAATTTGGATAACAGGACCCTGTTATCCTAATTTGGATAACAGGACCCTGTTATCCTAATTTGGATAACATGACCCTGTTATCCTAATTTTGATAACAGGACCCTGTTATCCAAATATGGGCCGTCGGATCAAAATCAACGGATGGGATTAATTGTGAAAAAGACCCCCTATAATCTTAATCGGGCCGGATCAGTCGTCTGTTTTGATCTAACGGTCCATATTGGACAAACAGGGCCCTGTTATTCTCAGAAATAATATAGAGAGATAGAGAGAAATAATACAACACTATTTGTAAGTCCTATTTCCTAAATTAACTACCCACAAAATAAACCCACGCATATACATACTGCCTACTTATAGAGCTCCTAATTAGCTAATCAAAACTGGACCTACATGTTCTCTAGTATACAAAATACAAACACAACTAAATTAACCAACTACTTCATGACACAAACAAAAACTAATTCTAATTATAAACTCCTAATTTTGAACATCTAATTTTGTCGGCGCTGACAGATTTGGTCCGTTCATGGATGACAAATTGTAAATTGGACGGTGATTGAGATAGGAGGGGTACATTCGGAATATTGAAAAAATGCAAAAAATTGTCTAAACAATGAAGATCTTCATTCCTTGCGTGCTTTTTAATATATATATATAGAGTAAATCTAGCGTGCTCCTAGGAGCACGGAGGCCTCCCGTGCTCCTAACTCAAAAATCATACCAAACCATCATGAAATTTTGATTTATCATTCTCATTAAATTCTTTATATCAAATTCTCTTAAAATACAAAATTTTTCCATTTTTTGAGTTTCTTAAGTATATGTTTTGGAATTTTTTAGAATTACCTCAAAATAATAATAAAATAATGTATAAAACTATGTCATCTTTAAAAAAAATACAAAACAAATACTTAAAAATCTCAAAAAATGGAAAATTTTTGTATCATATGATATTTTGATATAAAGAATTTAATGAATTTAATGAGACCCATAAATCGAAATTTCGAGATGGTTTAGTATGATTTTTGAGTTAGGAGCACGGGAGGCCTCCGTGCTCCTAGGAGCACCATATTTTTACTATATATATATATATATATATATATATATATATATATATATATATATATATATATATATATACTAGCCGTGTGCCCGCACATTGCAACGAGATTTTAATTTAAACAAAAAATATTCTATGACCTTTGAAGTTATAATCCAAGTTAATTCTTAATTAGCGGCTCATTACTTGAATCTTCAATAATAATTTTATCAAATTAAAAAAATATATATAGAAGTCACTGATTAAACAATTTTTGAAAATTAATTCTATTTTCATAAAAATCTTTTCAAGAACCTGAAATTACAATTTTAAATTATAATTTCATTTTGTGGCCGCAAAAGTGAACGAATTGGGAGGAATTAATAGTGGATCACATAAAATTTTTTAGAAAAATTATATGGATGTAACAAAGATTACTAAAACAATACTTATTAGTACTAATTAATATTAAGGCTTAATTTTTTGTATACATCTATATATCAACTCTCTTTTATTTTCTTATTTCTCCCTCTACTCTCAGATATATCTTATTTACCCCTCAACTTTTACAATTTTTTTTTCTTATTTACTACTACCTCTGTCCCAAAATAGATGGATTTTTTGTAGTTCATTTGAACTACAAAAAATCCATCTAAAATGGGACAGAGGTAGTACTTTAGAACTTTAACTATAATTATTATTTTAAGGATTGCTGTTGGTTAATTAATTTGTTCATAAAATTAATAAAAAGGACAGAATTACCCTCTAAATTACCTTTCTTCCTCAACTCCCTAGTAGGAACCCCTTCATTCTTTGATGTCTTGTTTGATCATTCCAGCACCTACAGCTCTCTCTTTGCACTTTTATGATCTTGTTTACTTTGCGATTTATATATCTTTCCAGCATTACAGTACAGTAGTCCAAGAACTTAATTTGTGATAAGTCACGTCATTTGAGAGTACCTCTAACTGTAAGAACTAATTAAGAACATAAGATCACATTGCTTAATTAACAAAATATATAACCCAACACAACAACGCATATTATACCATTTAATTAAATTTATTAGTAAAGATGATTATGAGAACCAAAACGAATACATCAAATTAAGCAGTGAGACTGCCTTGGTCCTCTGGAACATATATAATTTTTCTTTAATTTATTTAATACACTTAACTTGCATTTGTATGTTTTTAATTAAATTCATTATATATTTATTAGTATAAATATTTTTTTCTTATATTAATATCTGGAAGTACGTTTCTAATTATGTATGATATATGAATCCATCATTTTTTTTCCTTTTCATTAAAATGTGCAGTACGCACTTCAGTACTTCAACAAGATCTGATACTTTGTAACAAGACATATTGTATTTAGCAATTAAACACCGTCAAGACATATTATATGAGACTTGAAATATATATAAGGTGCCAAATTAAAGAAAACAGATAAGCTTATTTATGTCAAGAAAATGATAACGAATTGTACGTAATGGACGAGATATGAGCGAAAAGAAATAACAAAAGGGTATTTCTGTCCTTGCAAAATTATTTCAAAGGTTAATCATATTTAATTAAGACTATAGTTTTAATTAAAGGGGTAAATAAAAAAAGATTGTAGGAGTTGAGTGGTAAATAAGATATATTGAAGAGTACAGGGAGAAATAAGAAATAAGAAAGACTTGAAGGGTATACGAAAAAATTAAGCCTAATATTAATTAAACAAAATACTATTCAAATTAATAGCTCAAATATGCTGCTCAATTTATACTGTATATATTATACGATATAATTAAGTTAAATTGGATGAGTTAATATGAATATTAACTTATTTAACATGAAATTTAACACAGTCGGTATGGATTTTGGTGTCTTTTTAGGTATATATTTAGATATCAGTTCCCAATTATTTTATTTTAAGAATTTATTTACTATGACTCTGTAACAATATATATAATATAAATACTGCAGAACTGTCGGTGTTGAATATTAAAATTGAGAAAAATATTATATTACGAAACTTCTCCCATGTAGTCATGTAGAGATCATTTATGTGTGTCCGTGTGTGTGGAATGAGAAAAATTGGCGCGCTATCCTGGATTTGCATATAATTTTTTAAAAGCAGAGGGATGATTTGACAACCGTTAAATTGTTATATTCACCATCTTAATTATTAAAATTCAAATTAGTTTGGTAAGAATTTAAAAATAGAAAAGAGATATATAGATATGTTTTTGAACTTATGATATCAAGACCAGCTTAATTTAAAAAAAATTAAAGTATATCATTTGATAGCTAGCTCATCCAAAATTTTTATAATTTTAATGGTTTTTCAAAACATATCCATTCTAGCTTTAAGTAAGCTCCTCCTTGTTGTTATAAGCATATTCAATTTTAAAAAATTTCACATTTTTTTATATATTTTTTTAAATCATATAATTGTAATTTGTAAAGATAATCAATAATTGTCAACTGTGCCTCCTCTTAGGTAAAAGATGCTTCTTGAAAATTGCCAAATAATTGCCTCTCCAAATTAAAAGGCAAAAGAAAAAACCTAAATTAATTAATTAACAAATAGAATCCTGAACCTAGTGCTAACTAGTAGCTCAAGTGGCAAATGGCCTAGTAGCTCAAGTGGTAGCTAACTAGGATGACTTCCAAGAGGTTATGGGTTCAATCCTCTATGGGTGCAAAATAAAAAGTTTCAATAAAACTGGTGGAATATTTCACTTTCTTCAAAAAAAAAAAATAAAGAATCCTAAACCTGAAGTAGCTCTCTGTCATAAATGCACGAATATTATCTTATCTTTGGTCAATTATAAATGCAGGCCTATATATCTGTTAAGGAGGTAACAGCAGCATCCATTCATCCTCCCGCTAGCTAGCTCGCTGCTGCT
Organism: Cyperus esculentus; assembly: GCA_030179965.1. NCBI lineage: Eukaryota > Viridiplantae > Streptophyta > Magnoliopsida > Poales > Cyperaceae > Cyperus > Cyperus esculentus. The sequence continues at coordinate 5,581,489 of JASGLE010000007.1, read as the reverse complement.
CAAGTTCTCTATCTTACCAGAAACCAGAAAAAAAAGGAAGAAGAAAACTGAAAACAATGGCGGGTAAAGGGCAAGTGCAGCTCCAGAGAGTTCTTCGCATGAACAGCGGCGTAGGCGAGACGAGCTATGCCAAGAACTCCACCATGCAAGTAATTAATCATCTCTTTTTAAACGACGTATATACCCGTTTTGAATTTTGTATAATTGTTATATATATTGCTTGTGTGTATATGTTTGGTGATATTTTGAGTTTGTCTATATATATGTATGCAATTAATCACTCCTGAAAATTTTAAAAAACTTCGTTATATACATATCATAATTAATTTGAACTTCTAGAAATTAAAGATGGTTAAGCAAATTAACACTGACTAATAGGTAATTAAGCATGCACCTGTAATTTTTCTTAATATGAGCAGAAGGTTATAGCATCGTTGACAAAGTCAACACGAAAGGATTCGGCCAGAGGCTACTACCAGGCTCACCTATCAGAGAAGATAGTAATAGCGGATTTAGGCTCCTCGACTGGGCCTAATGCGATACTGATGGCATCCGACGCCATCCAATCGGTTCTTGCAGCGTGCTCTGAACTCAGGCATCCCCCGCCGGAGTTCCAGATCTTTCTCAATGACCTTCCTTGGAATGACTTCAATTCTATCTTCAGGTCAGCAAAGCTCATTATAATTAGTTACAAAAATGAAGTTAATTATAATTAATTGTTTGTTGTAATTAAACATCTGGATGGGTAATTCAACTGAGAATTTGACCTAATTTCTGATAGATTGATAATTTGATGTATTACTAGATCATTAGGGGATTATTATTTGTCGCAAGGCGGGGACACTGAGGGACAGCTTTGCTTCATCTCGGGTGCACCGGGTTCGTTTTATGGTCGCCTTTTCCCGTCTAGGAGCTTGCACTATGTGGTTTCTTCTTCTAGTCTTCACTGGCTATCCGAGGTTCAAAAACTTTCACATCTTAATTGAATTAGTATATATTTCTAATGTACGCGTTGTACGTACGCTTGCATGCTATCACTTCAGAATTTGTGAACTTAAAAAAAGTTGGAAGGTTGTCGACATTGCCCAAAGTTCATTGTTTGCGAATCAGTACTTTATTGAAGGTTCCTTTCGTTCATCTTCGTCTTTTTAAGTCTTTAACATTTATTGAAGGTTCCTCGGGTGCTCCAAGAGGGAAGCGTAGTGAACAAAGGAAGGATATACATATCCAAGGCAAGCGAACCGAGTGTGTTCGACGCCTACAGGCATCAGTTTCAAGCAGGCTTCTCCTTGTTCCTCAAGTGCAGAGGGGTGGAGGTTGTGAAGGGAGGGGTGATGGTGCTGACATTCATGGCGAGGAGAGGATCGGATCCCTCTGCTGAGGAGGATAGCTACATGTGGGAACTGCTAGCCGTTGCTCTCATGGACTTGGTGTCTATGGTACATATTTATCATTTGAGTAATACCTAGCGTCCATAGAAAAATCATTCATAACGTCCATATGTTACATTCCGGGATGTATTTGTTACATTTCGCGGTGAATCTGTTAAATTCCGTACACATTTATGGACGTATATGGATGGTTTTTCAATGGACGCAAGATGTTTCTCTTATCATTTTTGTTTGTGGTAGAAGATCAGAACATTGCTTAGAAGTACAAACACCACAGGAGTGATTGGTTCAAGAATTATCAGTTGTTGTTTTCACTGAAAGGATCCTCTCTTTGTCTGTGTTTTTTTTTAAAGAAAAAAAAATGCTATCTGCTTCAATAATTAATTTAACTGTACTGTAACTGTACAAATAAAAAAACAATACAGGAGCTGGAACATTTAATCTCTGAAGTTTCCTAGTTAATTGGGTGCTATTTTTTTTTTTTTTTATCTTGTCCAATTGTAAATTTTTTTCCTTGAGTTTGTTGGGTATGATATGATCGTTTTTGTGCAATCCAATTGAATTTCTGCATAATTAATTGTAGGGTTTGATTGAGGAAGAAAAGGTGGATTCCTTCAATGCACCCTACTATGCACCCTCCATGGATGAGGTTGAAGAACAGATCACAAATGAAGGCTCCTTTGCTATCAAAAAGATCGAACTTTTCGAGGCAAGCTATGATGCGCTGCTCGACGATCAAGATTTCGAGGAATTAGAACACCAAAAAGTAATTCAGAACAACGGCAATCATACATCCAGCAAGCACTCTTTGCTGCATAAAGCACGGTGTTATGCCGAGCTGACAGCCAGGACGAACCGAGCTGTCCTCGAGTCGATGATAAGGAACCATTTCGGAGGGGAGATCACTGAAGAATTGTTCAGGCGGTACCGTGATTTATTAGAGGAATACTATTGTAGAAACAAAGCAGAGCTGACTAACATGCTTGTTGCTCTGGAGAGGAAGTAATTAAGGTTGGGTTTAAGCACATCAACCATATTACTTAGGGGGCGTTTGGTTCGCTCTTTTAGTAGTAATTCCCGGATATCAGATTGAAAATTATTGCATTACCGTGTTTGGTTCAAATAGGCAAGCCATGCATAGCTATGGTAAGAGAAATTCTATAGTAGGGGTGCTCCTACCATGTAAGCATGCATACATGGTAGGGACAACCAATAAAAGCTTGCCATGTAATTGCATTTGCTCTTGTAACGATTGCCATAAATTTTCCAATGACAACTCAATCTCTCTTTCCTTTTAATTATTATTCCATTAATTGGACCATTATATAAGGAAAATCCGATTTTATTGGTTTTGGCGAACTTCACAAAATTTATTGCGTCACTTTCATGACACTTTATAATATAATAAATGTCTCGTTATTATTAAACAGAGATGCAAATATGAAATATTTCAAATACATTATAAGTTAGGTATGTGTTTTAAACTATATTTCAGTTTGATGTTTTTACTTTTAAAATAAAAGAAATAGAATCCGCAATTGTCTGATATATAAAATATTGAATTTAAATACCTCTTCAACTATGTTTATTTTGATTTTTTTTTCTAGCGGAGCAACACAAGTGTGATGCCTAAAATTTCTCTGCATCAAACTTATATCATGCATTAGCGAAATAAAATTAACTATCATATGATCACACAATATTTAGTTGCTAATTAACCTAAACAAATATACAGAGTTGCTAACTTAACAAGTATAAAGCTATATAAAAAGTTCATTACCATCTACCTGAAAGTTAATTACATGGAAATGAACTGTGAGATTCATAATCTATATTTCAGATTTTAATGTTACCAAGATCAATAAAATTGAAAATTTCCTCATTTAGATGCACTGTCAACGAATTAATTAAAAAGGAAGTTTAGAATCAATTAATTGCAATTGTTACAAGAACAAAATACAATATTACATGGCAAGTTTTTATTGGTTGCCCCTACCATGTGTGCATGCTTACATGGTAGGGGCATCCCTACCATAGAATTTTTCCTATGGTAACCAATAAATCCCTTGGAATTGTGATTCCAGCATTTTGTGGCTATCACGCTAGCCATGTTAGATGTGGATTTTCTCCATTCCTGCTAGAAGGGAATTGCTTCATTCCTTATTTACTCATAAGATAGTGCATATATATATTTAATTATCATTATTACCGTCAGATATTTTCCTATTGTATGAACAAGTGCCATTTAGGAAATTCATGCAACATGAATTTGTTGACACCCAACAATTAATCTTAATTCTCTACTTAGTACATATATGCCTTTTGTCTATTATATTTTTCTTTATATGTTTCTGTTAATATATCTTTAATACATGAGACTTGGATTTGCATTATATTTTGTCTTTATTTACTTTTGGTAGACAACTAAATAATCTCATTTTTTTTTAATAAAATTGAATCTTACAAAGTATATATTAATTAAGTAAGAGATTAAAACTTTTGAAATTGGTTTGTTGGAATAGCGCATATATACTTATATATGAAGGACAAAAATTTACAGGTGATAAAATTGATGAAAATCGATAACTATTAAAAAGCATAATATCAAAATTTCAACTACATAGTAATTACAAATCCCCTGAAATGCCATAAGTGATAGCCGCCGAAAACCAAACATGGCAATAACATATTACTGGGAATGGAATTCTTTGGTATAGCATTCCCTGGAATATAGTATCCTTGGAATTACCTATAGCATGAACCAAACGCCCCCTTAGAAAAATCTGAATTATATGAAAGAAAATTTGAGAAAATCATATTATAAATGAAAAAATCATATTGTAATTGTAACTGTGAAATAAAAGAGTTTTTTTTTTTTATCTTCAGTACAATTTGTAATTGTTATTGTGTTCTCACATGAAATCACAAGAACCCAATAATAACCCATACCACTAAATTCTAAAGAATCTAGACAGATATATCGTACATTGATTTAAAATTATTTGACAAATAGATTACCAAAATATCCAACACAACCCATACCACTCCATGTCTACATCTCATAAAAGTGGCCGATTGCATTTCATTGCTGTCGGTACGTACAACATTGGACCAAAAATAATTGGCTCCTGATGCAGACATATCACTACAGCATGTGAGCTGTTCCTGTTCTAGATCTTAGAAACTGAAACCAAGTTAGATTTTCAGCTAATTAAGTATATATGCAAACCCTGATATTCTGTGGCTGAATATTTTCTCTGCATCTGGTAGCCGTAGTAAAATTAATTTAAGGAGCTTAAATCAATTTTAAGTCACCAAACTAAAGTAATTTAAGGTGTAGTAAGTTAATGCAGCTATATAGGTATAGTAAACTAAATCACCAACATTTCACATCTTTTACACATAATATCAATTTTACTTCATCTATTTACTTCACTACCACCAAACACTACTGATTTAAGGTGATTTAATGTTTTACTCCGCTTTAACTTACTACACTTGTCAAACGGGGTATAGTTCCTGGAATTATTCAGATTTGACAATTTCACACGGCCATGCACATTGGGGCCCCAATAAGGAGCCCCTGTCTGGCGTCTGCTGCCAAAAAAAATTTGTATGCTGGCGTATTTATACGGACCCTAGCTAAGATCACTTTAAACGGCTGAGGTTTTATAAATAAGAGTGCTTTTTAACTGTGGGTCCCACCTGTCAATCTGTCATTTCCTACTGCAGGAGGATATATATATAATGCTAACGCCTCAAATTTTATATTATCGTATCCGAAATCACGATTTATGGCGCTCAATAAATTCTTTATATGAAAATATTTGGGAATACAAAGATTTTTCATTTTTAGAGTTTTCTAAGTATTTGTTTCGTATTTTTGAAAATAGCATATACAAATATCAAATATTTTATTAATATTTATGACCTTTTTTCTAAAATTCAAAAGAAATACTTAGAAAACTCTAAAAATTGTATTCAAAAGAAATAGAGAATTTATTGAGCACCATAAATCGTGATTTCAGACACAATAACATAAAATTTGAAGCTAATTCTAACGTTAGTATAATAGTCTAACTCTATATATATATATATATATATATATATATATATGCTATCACGGAAAACTATTGTAGCGGATACAAATGAAATGCCCCAATAAGGTTTAAGGACCAGTATGCTAATTAATGGCCAATTATGCCGGTACGAGAGAAGGAATGGTACCGTATTTTATTTGTCTCTAGACTCTCTACTAATTAATTACTAATAACTGCTGTTGTCACATGTGACTTGTATAAAATACAAAAGTTACACAAAATAAAAAAAAAATAATAGAAAAAAAAACACTTTTTTGGCCACAAAAAATGTTCGAAAGTAATAATTTATTGAATGATATTAAAAACGATATGACATAAAAATATGATTTTTTTTATTTTTTTTCTGGCAGTAGTCACTACAACAAATTAAAAAACAAAACTGAAGTCTGTTTCAGATTTAGGATGGCGCGTCATATTTATATGCACCCGTATAAAATTGGAAATTGTATCCTTATCACAAGTTCACAATGCGTGAATCGCGTGGTTGGAAAATAATTGAATATACGAAACATTGAAGAATGGGCGTAGAATATATATATTTGGGGTAAGAAAATCAAGGTTTACAATTTTAGAAAAATTTTTGCTATTTTTTATGATGGGAAGAAAATCATTGTTTTGTATGAACCGGAATCTTTGGATCTGACCGTTTTCTTCCCATCATAACAAATAGCAAAAGTTTTTCAAAAATTGTAAAATTTGGTTTCCTAATAGTTTTTAATATGAAGATTAAGTTAAGCGGTTCAGATCGAATATTTAGTATTTAGACATTCAAAATGAAGATATGAGCCACATAGTACTGTAAAAGTGTGATATGCATATCACCGCAGACCCCACACTATATATACGTGGGAATAAAGCAGTAGAAAAATTAATATAATACTTACATATAGTATATATAATAACTATATATATTATTTGATGGTTTCTATTTTTTTTAAATATCTTAGTGAAAAAAGTCTGATCTAAATTATCAAAATATTTAGTACATTTTGTAATAGCAACACTCAATTTCAATAGCATTAATGAACTCTATAATTCTCATGTTGTCATACTAATATTAATTACACAACTACATATACATGCGTCGTGCAATGTTCATTAAATATATACACAAATACACAATGATAAAGACAACTCATTTGAAGAACAAATTAAATTAGCTAGGCACCAATAATGAAATCAGATGATTGTTGAACAATAAATGTAATACCTAGCAACTAGCGTCCATAGTAAAACTATCTATAGTGTTCATAAGTTACATTTTAGGATGTATCTGTCACATTTCGAGATGTATCTGTTATATTTTTTGTACGTCTATATGGACGTATGGACAGCTTTTTCAATGCGCGCAGGATGTTTCTCGAACAATAATATGTACATACATGGTGGTCAATTAATTAACGCATGGTCCCATGATCCAATGAATTCACATTTCCTAGGGTAACCCATGTGCAAGGGTCAAAAATCCCTCCCTACAAAGCTATTGCACGAATCTTGATGCTGTCCGTTTTCTTAATTTTCTACACAAATCTGACCATTTCCCACTACTTCACAATCTGACCATTTTGGAGGATGTGACTCTGATCCAATGAGTTGGACGAATGAAGATGACGGCTCGTCCTTGCATGGTCCTGTAGCACACAAAATTGGATGAGAAATTAATTAAGTTGTGAAATTTGTTGAGAAACATCTTGCGTCCACTGAGGACCTGTCCATACATACGTCCATAGACGTACAAATAATGTAGCAGATACATCTCAAAATGTAATATATGGATACTATATGGACAATTTTTGTATGGACACTATAGGTATTACTCAAATTTGTTAAGCAATTCTGGAATTTGTTTTCTTTGGATCTTGGTATTGTATTTCGGATCTGTGTTTGTTGGTTATTATCCTGAAAGTGAGTTTGGTTATTGCCAAAATGCCAAAACTTTTGTTAAATATCCCTAATTCTGATTTATTTTCTTCCATAAATTCTTCATATAAAAGTATCTATGAGATACGAAATTTTTCTATTTTCAATGTTTTCTATGTATTTGTGTTCGGAATTTTGAATTGACTATTCTTTTCATATACAAACATATTTATTATTACTATAGAGATTTTTCTAAAACGTGAGGGGATTGCAAAATTTTAGTATGTTTTCAGTGTAGAAGGTTGCAAGTTCAAAATCTGGATGGAGTATTTTGTAAACATTTAAATTTGAGTGGCTTGACCTCATCTTGATCTGAAAAAAATGTTAGTATGTTACCATTCCAAGTTATAATTACATAATATATATACTCTCTCATGTGCGTGTGTCATTTTCACAGAATATATAAAATGATTCTCCTTTTTCTCTTTTAAAAAGAATCCTGTGAATAAAGAGGTACCTTTGACAAACCAATGATGGAAACTTTTAGAGAACTCATCAAATTATTGTAAAAAAAGTTTGTATTTTGGTCCACCACTAAAAATATTTTGGGATGCAAAATTTTCTGTTCAGAGTCTTTTAAATATTGTTTTATTAAAATGGAGTATTTTTAAAGTCTTCTAAGTATTTTCTGGGATGCAAAATTTTCTGTTCAGAGTCTTTTAAATATTGTTTTATTAAAGTGGAGTATTTTTAAAGTCTTCTAAGTATTTTCCTACTAACAGGGATGAAACCAGGAAAGCCTGAAAAATCCCAAATATTAATTCTTATACGAAGAATTTATATATTAGAAACTCCCAATATGTTTTTATTTTCTATACATTTTGGATTGGAATGCCATCGTTTTCACAATAATTTATCATTCTCATACAGCCTACATGCAAAAAATGGATCAAGGACAGATTGAATGTGCAATACCTATATATAACGAGCTAATAATGTTAAACATAACAATGAAAAATTGTACCATAGTTATAATCGTGCTTTAAATGTATTAGCCCTACAAATTAATAGCGTTATGATATAATTAAAATTATATATATGGTATATATCTTGGCTGCTAATTAAGAAAAAAACATACAGTTTAGTAGTTAACTGTTAACAACTCTATATACGGACTTAATTAGTTGTTAAGTTTTTCTCATTCAATGATTTTTGGGGCTGCAAGAAAAATTGACAAGGTAATTAATTTACACTGAGCAATCTTGAACAATATTCTCCGTTCATTAATTAGCTCCTACATGAGAAAAACGTCTATTTTTTTTCGAATAAATCGCATACAAAATAAAAAAAAAAGGTGCGATGAACATCCTTGTCATGTTTTGAAGGCCTTAAGAATTGAGATAAGAAAGAAAAAGGCAGCCCAAAAGCTGTAAGGTCACTATATAGGACTAAAAAATGTGAATTATTAGTTTAGATGAGGGATTGTTGACAATAATAAACTTGACAATATTGATAATAAAGTTTTTAAAAATTAAAAAAATATATATTTGAAATAATCTTAAAAATTGACAAAAGCTTATACATGTATTTTAAGCTCAAAATTATATCAAATTACTTCCAAATTTGAGTTTAGGTGGCTCATTATATTTTTATATCAAAATATCGTGGAATACAAAAAAATTTCCAGTTTTGAAAATTTTTGTAGTATTTATTCATGCTTTGAAGGCCTTCAGAATTGGGATAAGAAAGAAAAGGGCAGCCCAAAAGCTGTAAGGTCACTATATAGGACGCAAAAATGTGAATTATTAGTTTAGATGAGGATTGGTTGACAATAGTTAACTTGACAATATTGATAATAAAGTTTAAAAATTTTGAAAAATATATTTAAAATATCTTAAAATTTGACAAAAGCTTATACATGTATTTTAAGCTCAAAATTATATCAAATTACTTCCAAATTTGAGTTTATTTGGCTCATTATATTTTTATATCAAAATATTGTGAAATACAAAAAAAAAAAATTCCATTTTTGAAAATTTTTGTAGTATTTATTTTGGATTATATAAAAGTGAAACATAAAAAATTGAATTTTTATTAATATTGTGTAGTTACTTGTAAAAAAATATAAAAAAATACTTAGAAATTTTCAAAAATGAAAAAATCTTGTATTCTGCACTATTTACCATTATTAGCAAAAATTGTTGCACTCAAAAATGAAAAAAAAAAAAAAGTATTAGCAAATTGAAAGATCAATCCAAAGACTGGTTCTCAGTTCTCATGTCTTATGTGAAATTTAAATTCTAAAACACGTGTATTTCAATTCGGACAAATACTGCACATGTTTTTTTTTCTTTTTCATTTTTCAAATTTGTACACTCAGAAAATTATCAACTCGATCATACAATGTTACAATACAAACAAGCTATCACAATTTAAGTTCTGCTGAGAGAGGAGAGTGACAGCAATTAGCAAGTTGGTAATGAACACACTCAGCAGGACTCTTCCTGGTATCACCTTTCAGTGTGAGATATAATATATGGAGGTTGACATCTGAAGTAACAGAGACCGGTTGCGCACCTATCATCAATACAGACAGAGCTCAATATGGTCTCGTTTCGTTTCACACAAAAAACATGTCAACACATGTGAGATTATTATAGATACTAGCATGGTATATATCCGCGCCTTGCAGTGGTCTTTTTTTTAGTTTCATCCTTACACTAAATCAACTTATTTAGTGTCAAAATATAAAGAGTTAATTCCTCAATTAATGTAAATTCTAATCAACATTAGTGTATTTCATATCAAGATTGATATCTTTACTTCTCTGTATAAACTAAAATTGAGAGGAAGTTGTTTAGTTGGAGAACATCAACACCTTTGAAATCAATGTATTTTGATCCGTACTGTTGATTAAGGGGTAGAATGGGGATTAAAAAAGTTTGAAGAGAAAGAAAAATGGAGATGTCGAATTCTTACGTGCTTTATAATATAGTATAGATAGTATAGATAAGGAGATGAGAACTGTAAGCTAAGTCAATGATGGGCCGGATCATGGCCTGTTTTACCCTTTTTGTTTTAGGGCCATTCATTGAGTCTTGCAATTTCTGTGCTTACCAAAGGCCCGGAACTCGACCCAAATGAGTCTAGCATCAGTGGACGGTGAGTCCATATCCTCTGAATTAACTCAAAATTTGAATTTAACTCTGAACAAATCTGGACTGTAGGTTTCGGATCTCGATCAGGACGGTCAAGACGGTCAGTGTTTAGAATTTATGCCCTTTATAAAATCACTATACGGGCAAACTCAATTTTCGAGTTAACTTAGAGGATCTCAATTCGTGGACGGTAGGGTGGCAAAACATGTAGAATTGTTGATAGTAGCATCATGATTGCGGTTGTGGCGAGAAAACGCGCCCATGTTCGGCATGGGAGTGGACGGATTGTAAGCCCATTCGGCTCGAATGGGAGTGGAATGTATGGGCCTGGCCTGCTCATCAACTCGTTCAGGCTGTGGTTCCTCCGGTCTCGTTTGAGCTGTTAGATGTCTTGCCCGCAAGCTGTTCGACGAAATGCCGGACTAAGTTGTGGGCTTCAGTTCAGTCCCAGTCTTTTCCTACTAGCAGCCCCTAATCACAATGTAACAATTATCTTTTCTTGTACAACCAGTTGTTAGTTATTTCACCGTTACCGGCACAAAACCCCAATGCTGTTACACATGGGCGCCAACTTCTCAAAGAATTTCCAAAAATGGTCGAGTTTTGTCCAAAGTTTGTTACTTTTGGGATACTTCTGCACAACCCCACCACAAATTGGGACCATATTATGGAAACCCAACATGCATGTGGGTGTACCAATTAGCCTAACAAGTAATAACATGAGTAGGCAGATATATAAACCAATGCGTACTTGAAGAAAGAGAGCTAATTGTCTGTTTAAACTTTAAACTTTAAAAGTGAAGCATGAGGAAACTATGGCAGCAGTGATCGCAACGTGCAAAACAAAGACACTTTTGTAGTTGTAGTTGTATGTATTCTCTTGTTATGGACAAGCTAGAAGCTTTTAGTACAAAATATTGAGGTAATTATCATTGATGTTTATGTTAGTTGACAAGCTGAAAGTATAATTGGAATTTGGAGCCTTGACTGATATTTTGGAATTCAGTTTGAAAATAATCTCTAGCATTCTGCATTCCACTGCATGATAAATCCAACTCTCTGTGGCTGAGCTAAACTCACACTAAATCCGCAATATGTGGCCAGTTTTAATCCACTTCTTTTTGTTTTTATTTCCATCATTAACTATAGATAAATCCAAAATATATAGACACAAAAAAGGAATGGTGACAGAGAGAGTGAGCCAATAAATGAATGAGAAAAAAAATAAATAAAATTCAAAAGGGACACTGTGTGATAATCAGGATATCTCTTTGAATGGATTGCCTTTTGCTTGGTTGCTCCTTCCAGCCCCATTCCATTCCCAATCCAAGGTCTAATAGCATGATTTAATGCTCTTGTTTCTTGTTTCATTGGAATACAATTTGCTTACATCAAGTTATATTTGATTTCTGCACCAGCTTTCAGAGATTATTCGGCGGTTTTCACTGCACGGGGTTCGGATTTGTCAAAGGGAGGTTTAGGCTGCAATGCTACGCAATTGGACGACCTGATTCTGTGCAAGAGGATCCTTTAAAAGGGAGAGATAATGGGTCTTTCAAAACCATCAATGCAGAAATTACCCAAGAAACCACCGACTTTTTTGTCAGTGATGCGGAAGGCGATCCGGACTGCCCTTCTGACGGCTACTCCTCGGTTGATGAAGCTATCAGAGCTTTACAGGAAGGGAAGGTGTGAAAATTCAGTAAAATTACTATTTCACTTCTGTTAAGCTTAATTTCTTTCCTTCAACTTCGATAATGTCCACGGCACTATTCTGTGGCCAGAAGTTAAATTGGTAATGAACTAAAAATCAATAAACCAATCATCGAAATCGAATATAGTGTTGTAGGATTACAATTATGTAATAACTATTACACTCTTGGGTACATAGAATGAATATACAACTAAACTGCTGATGATTAGAATTTAGCAACCCTAGGTATGTAGAAAATACTTAAAAATAGTTTTAAGTATTTTCTGTACTTACGTACAGAGATTTTATTTTGATCAATTCATTTGTTTCTCTACTTTAGTTTAGTAATTCATTTTACATTTACATTCAATTTATATGCAGTTTGTGATAGCTGTAGATGACGAGAATGGAGGGTATGAAGGAGATTTGATAATGGCAGCGAACTTAGTTACGCCTCAATCCATAGCGTTCATGATTAGGCATGGATCAGGCATTATATCAGTTGGCATGAAGGAGGAAGATTTGCACAGGTTAATGATCCCCATGATGTCTACCTTCACCGAAATCGAAGACATCTCGACAAATGCTTCCACAGTCACTGTGGTAATATATCTGCTGTTTTACTTTTTTCTTAATCTTCTGATGCAAAGCATCCTTGAATGTGATCTCGGCTCATTTCCTTTTAGTTTATAGAAAACTAAAGTGGTACCACTTGTATATGCTACCTGCTGGTGCGCGCTGAAATCAGCTGCAATCCAAATCGGATCGCAGAATCCTGAGATCCCGATCCAACGGTGCAGATTATTTTGAAAAACCCTCCTAAAAACCACATCCGTCGGATCTGGATCTCAGGATCCCGAGATCCGATTTGGATCGCAGCAGATACGGACTCCTGCTGGTGCATCCATGCATGTGCCTTGAATAGTTGAAAAGTGAAATTTTCAAGTTCTTAAAATTATTGGAACAATGAATATACAAATCAAGTTTGTGGCAGTGATTTATGGGCAAATACAAATATTTTTTAATTTTTGATAAGGAGCATCTTTTTCCCATTTTTGAATGACTGTTATTTAACAAAGGATGCGAGAGTGGGTATATCGACCGGGGTATCAGCCGAGGACAGGACAAAAACAATATTGACACTCGCTTCACCGGATTCCAAACCGGGAGATCTGAGAAGGCCAGGTCATGTATTTCCTCTCAAGTACCGAAACGGCGGTGTTCTTAAAAGAGCCGGCCACACCGAGGCATCAGTAGACCTTGTTTCTCTTGCTGGGCTGCGACCTGTGTCTGTACTCTCCACAATTGTCGACCCAATAGACGGCTCCATGGCTGGACCAACTGCATTACAGAAAATGGCCGCTGAACATAACATCCCCATTGTATCAATCGCGGATTTGATCAGGTTAGCATACAACCACTTTCAATTCAATGGTCTATTATTTATTTTTCCTTTTGTGTCAATTGTATAATGTGCCGGGATAGTATGGTTCAGGTATAGGAGGAAGAGAGAAAAACTGGTTGAATTGGTGGCCATAGCTCGGATGCCTACAAAGTGGGGGCTGTTCCAGGCTCACTGTTACAAATCCAAGCTAGATGGCACTGAGCACATTGCAGTTGTTAAGGTACCTTAATTTTGAGTAATACCTAGCGTCCATAGAAAAATCCTCCATAGCGTCGTCCATAGGTTACATTCTGGGTTGTATCTGTTACATTCGGGATGCATCTGTTACATTTCGTACATATCTATGAAAGTATGGACGGTTTTTCAATGGACGCAACATGTAAATAGGCCAAAAACCTTAGTTGCGTAACATCTGCCACTATAACAATGCACGCCGCAAAAATTTCAGCCGTTGTTACATTTTCTAGGGTGATATAGGAGATGGGCAAGACGTACTGGTACGGGTCCACTCTGAATGCTTAACTGGTGACATTCTCGGATCAGCTCGGTGTGACTGCGGCAACCAGCTCGATATGGCTCTACAATTGATTGAAAAGGCTGGCAGAGGGGTTCTGGTCTATTTGCGTGGCCACGAGGGGAGAGGCATCGGGTTGGGCCAGAAGCTCCGGGCGTACAATTTGCAAGACCAGGGAAGTGACACGGTTGAGGCAAATGTTAAGTTAGGACTTGCTGTTGATGCACGCGAGTACGGGATCGGCGCTCAGGTAGACATGATACTTTTTACTGTTACAATTACCGTTACTGTTAATTTTAGGAGATTATATTCAGCAATTCTTATACAAGTTTAAACAAAACCCATATTTTTTCTTGAGAACTTACAGATTTGTATAATATCATGAGAACTCATGAACATTTTTCTTGTAGATTCTAAGAGATATCGGTGTGCGCACGATGCGGCTCATGACAAACAACCCGGCCAAGTTTGTCGGCTTGAAGGGATATGGCCTTGCAGTGGTCGGAAGGGTGCCAGTAATCTCCCCTATCACAGCTGAGAACCAAAGGTATCTCGAGACAAAACGTACGAAGATGGGGCACGTGTACGGCTCTGATCTCCCAGGCAAATTGCCTGAATTCGGTAACACTGATTTCGATGTGAAATCCTAATCTGAGGATGAACAATAAAGTTTTGTTTTCATTTGAGTGCCCTTGCTTCCTTGGCTCTCATTATATATATATATATACACTTTAAAATTTTTTTTTCGTGTCGATAAGAGAAAACTGAAGCCTTCTATGAGAAAAAAGATAGTAACAGAAGGTCACACAATTATACTGTAAAACATATATAGGAACTCCTTGTTAACATTTATTTTCTGTTAAGTTGATGCTTCCTGAAATTTTAATGTGTTATTTAGGCTTAAATCAGATGAAAAACTGATACTATTTCGCATAAAATGCATTATTATGATGGCATATTTAGGCCATCAGAATCATGTAAATAAATAAATCTAGTCTTTGTTGTACAAGTTCATCATCGAATTTATGTTTCACTCAATCGAATTTAGTACACAAAAACTCTTCAAGTTTCAAGAGTTTGCATTACTATATCTCGTTCTAAAATGAAGAACATCACACGTTAATTATGCGTCTTTTCTCTTGTTTAACTGTGTAAACTGCGTTTCCACAAAAAAAGAGAAAATTTGGAGTCCTTTTCTTTTGGTTTGAACCTTCTATTTGATTAGCTGCAAATATGAAAATTCACAAATTGACGTGTGCTAAACTGTTAGCCGGTTTATTTTTAGTGTGAAAAAGTTTCATAGAAGTTTTTCTTTCAACTAATGATTTCTGCTCAAAAGGGAAAAAAAAAGGTTTGCAGGAAGAGAAAAATACAAATCAAAGTCCAAAATACAAGGGATTAGCCCCACGATTATTGATGCCACACTATGCAAATAAAAATTAAATCTCAAATAACTACAATTTAAGTTTTGTGGATATCCAAACCAGTTGATGAAATATTTCCTTTATATCATTGTCAATGTGTACACAAGAAGATTACATTATATCGATTTGTTTATGTACACTTCAAGTATTAACATAAATCAACGGTTAAATTTTATGATTAGTTACTGATGATGGTTGAAGGAAAAAAAAATATTTTATCTGTAAAGAGATGTATCCATTATGAAAAAAAATTATATTGCAAATATTAGGGACAACAATTATTTTTCATATATAAAAAATTAATCAGCTGCATATCAATCAATCATCAATCAATAAAAAAAAAGAACAGTTTTGTAATTTTAGAATGAATAGAAAAAAACTCATTCCAGCGGTCAGCCGGTCACGAGCTGAACCATCTCATCATCTCTTTAATCCTACGGCTCGGATGCAATCGAATCCATATCCTCTACTGCGCAGTAGTAAATTACAGCGTAGTACTCCAGCCGTTGGATCCGCTTAGAGATTCGTGCTACCCAGTCTCAAAAAACGCCCCTAAAATCTGACCGTCTCTTCCCCATCTCGCTTCACTTGCACAGTGAGAGGAGAGCGCTCATCCCCTGACTTACTGCATTGTGCATTTCACAACGCCAGCCGTTGGATCCTCTCGAGATTCGCTCCGGCACGAATCTCGAGACAATGCAACGGCTGACGTTGTGAAATGCACAATGCAGTACAGCTAGGGGATATGAATCCGGTGAGGAGAGTGAGGAGGGTTTGTCAGCCCTGGGGTTTATCTCCCTCAGTCCTCACTTGTGCGTTACTGCGTTCCCAACTAGGCGGCCGGCCGGCCGGCAGCTCCTCCTCCTCCGACTATCTCTTTTTTCATTTTCATGAGCGGGAGCAGTCAGACTATCTAATATCAAAGGCAAGTTCTTTTCTTTGTAATATTCTCTGTGTTTAATTTTAATCCCTCTAACACGGGTTCATTGTTTTGGCTTTTAGATGCTTGAGACAATTATGTAAACAAAAACATTAATTTCTGAGGTATTAAAGAAGATTAAAGAAGGCACCATCGACTTAATTATTGTAATGGTTGAAGATTAGAACAAGGAGAGGAACCAACAACAATAAGAAATTGCTACTAGTTTCATAAGCATTTTGATGATGAAGTAGCACATTATGTATTCAGTCTTTTTTCAGGGATTTGTATATTTCAATTAAAGATTATGAGCAAAGTTCACTGTTTTACTGTTGGTGTTCCAAGCAATGTGACCTACTGACCTTTATTCTAGAAAAAAATAAATAAATAATTGAAGTACAAAGATTGAAAATTTTAAACTTGTGTATGACATGCCAAGCTATTACGCTAGTTGAAATGAAACTAATTGATGTAACCAATTATTACATCCATGTAAATTTTTCTTTGTTTTAATGAAAATTATTGGTTGGCAATTTACCGACCACCTCAAAAAAAAAATCACTAAGAGGATCATGACAAAGGAAGCATGACCTAAAGCTGCCATATTGCCATGGCAGTATGGCACAAACAAGCTAAGCTTTGAAGGTGTTTTCGCCAGCTTTTGTTTTCATTGAAGAAAATTACCCCTACTGTCCATTACTATTTAAGAATGCGATTGACGAGATACCCTCATATCAAAATCGACTTTCTAAACTAAATTTTGGGGCATTTCTTTGTCTCCAACTCAAAGATGCCAGCTGCTGCCTGGTCCAACCTCTGTATAAATACTTCCAGGCCATGCACTGCATTAAGGTTTAATTTAGGATATCTGGTTAGATAGAGAGGCCTGCTACTGTAATCAGATCTCAAAATTGCTCAACCTTTCATTTTGTTATACAGCTTGTCGTTAACTCATAGTATAATGAGGAGGGATCCAATAACATTCATGACCCTGGTGACCATTTTATTATTTATATATGAATTAGCAAATCTAAACCGTTAGATGTATTCTAAATCATCTAAATAACATATACACAAAAAATGATAAAGTTTTAACATTGTTTCAATAGTCATCAAGAGAGGAGAAAAAATCATAAAATTTGAATCGTCGATTTTTGTTAATGCTTGATGCACATGTAAATAAAATCAAAATGATATAATTTTTTGTGTACATATAAAACATGATATATACAACACATTCTATCAATTAGTTTTGTCAATTAACAATTTAAATTGTAGTTATTTCAGGTTTAATTTCATGCTCATCGATTGGTCACCAAAAACATGGTTATTTGATCCCTACTCTAGTATAATTGGGAATAATGAATATTTTTTAGTTGGAAATGAAGCTGTGAAATGGGAAGTTCGAAACAAATAGATTACAACGAGTCCTTTGATAGATGCATGAAATCCTTTTGTACCAAATTACCAATAATTAGTGTTGTATAAAAGCTATTACTGTAAACCGATTGTTAAAGCTTATATTGCTTCGGAATATATTTAGGTTGGACAAATTCGACAACCATGTTGAATCACTGCCATCTGTCTTAATTATTTTCTATTTTTTGATGCAGGTCAAAGAGATTATAATTGTGATGTGTCATTTTTAGAAAATTTTTGAAGAGGTGAAGAGTAAGGTGAACCTGAAGCAATTAAGCAGATACAAGAAAAAATAGAATCAGATGACGTGTGCCTTATCTCCTGCCTCCTCTACACTTTCACCTTCACCTTCAGCTTCCCATTCCCGATACCCATCTCTGTCCCCTTTTGCTTCCCATCGGGACATCTGCTTTGCCTGCTGTGTGTCGCTCCAATCCAAATTTCAATCCCACAGAATCACCAACAACTCAAACCCACCACCCACAACTACTAATTTCCTCAGCAACACCGATTTTGACAACCTTTTTTGGGATATTGAAAGGCCGCATCAGCAGCATTGGAAGAGGAAGCAACATGAGGAGCTAAGTTGGAATGTGAAGCTGGATCCCATTTCTGTCCAAGAGATGTTTCACTTGTTTGATCAGCTGTTGGCTGCCAAGAACCCTTCGACCTCCATCTGTGAGTTCAATAAGCTCTTTGCTGCATTGGTTCACACCAAAACTTCAAAGAATTCTGTTGTTTCTTTCTTCACCCGCTTGAACGAAGCTGAAGGAGTCGGTCCTGATGACTATACCTATTTGATTTTGATGGAATGGTGTGCTCGAATAAATCAGGTCGCCGTAATGTTTGGTTTTCTGGGACGATTTCTCAAAGAGGGTCGCAGAATTAATACTGTGATCTTCAGTCCAATACTCAAAGGCCTCTGTGGGGAGAATAAGATTGGCGAGACTGCAAATATGTTGCTTGATAAAATGCCTAAGCTGGGATGTGTACCCAATTTTGTCAGTTATGGTATTCTTCTGAATGGCCTTTGTTCCAACGGAAAGACTGGCACAGCCCTTCAGTTGCTTCTCAAAATGGTTAAACATGGCAGTGAGATTCAGCCTACTGTTGTTACATACAACATGGCTATTGATTGCCTCTGTAAGGAGGGCAAACTCACCGAAGCATATAACTTGTACAAACAAATGCGTTCATCGAGTGTTATGCCTGATATAATGACCTACAGCTCACTCATGAACGGTTTCTGCAAGGAAGGGAAATTGAGCAGGGCAGAGGAGCTGCTTGATGTCATGATTGCTGAAGGTCATCAACCTGATACTGTGAATTATACCATTCTTATAGATGGGTTGTGCAGGAAAGGTGAAATTGAGAAGGCAGCTGAGTTGGTGCGCAACATGATTTCTCAAGGACAAGAGCCGAATGTCATGACTTACAGTGTCATTATCGACGCATTATGTAAATCAGGACAGACCAATTACGCAGAAGAGTTGATACATAGGATGATTTCTAAAGGTTATGAACTTGACATTGTGCTTTACACGATTGTCATAGATGGGTTGTGTAAGCAAGGTGAAATTGAGAAGGCAATGGATCTTTTTAATTTTATGATTTCTAAAGACCATGAGCCTGACGTTGTGACCTATAACACTCTCATGGCTTGTATGTGCAAGAAAGGTGAAGTCGAGAAGGCAATGAATTTTCTAGAAGACATGGTTTCCAAAGGGCTTAGCCCTGATGTCGTGACCTATAGCACTCTCATAGATGGGTTGTGCAAGAAAGGTGAAATCGATAAGGCGATGAATTTTCTTGATAATACGATTTCAAAAGGGCTTGTGCCTAATGTTGTGACCTACAGCACTCTTATAGATGGCCTTTTCAAGAAAGGCAAAATCAAGAATGCAATGAGTATTCTGGATGACATGATTTCTGAAGGGATTGAGCCTAATATTGTAACATACAGCATTTTGATAGATGGGTTGTGCAAGCAAGGGGAAATTGGGAAAGCAATGAATTTTCTACATATCATGATCGGTAAAGGGCATGAGCCTAATGTCACTATCTGCAAGACACTCATATATGCACTGTGCAGGAAAGGTGAAAATGAGAGGGCAATGGATATGTTGCATGACATGATTTCTAAAGGTAACAAGCCCGATATTGCAATCTATAACACTCTTATGAATGGGTTCTGCAAGAAAGGGGAAACTGCGAAGATGATGGATTGTCTAGATGACATGATTTCCAAAGGGATCGAGCCAAATGTCGTGACCTATAGCATCCTTATAAATGGGCTATGCAAGCAAGGTGAAACTGAGAAAGCTACGGATTTTCTGCATGATATGATTTCTCAAGGATGCAATCCTAACGTCGTGACGTACAGCACTCTTATAGACGGGTTGTGCAAGAGAGGTCAAATGGAGAAGGCAATGGATTTTCTAGATGAGATGATTTTGAAAGGGCTTGAGCCTAATGTCGTAACTTACAGCATCCTTATAGATGGACTGTGCAAGCAAGGTGAAACAGAGAAAGCATTGGATTTTTTACATTGTATGGTTTCCAAAGGGTGCAATCCTAATGCGGTGACCTACAATGCTCTGATAGATGGGCTGTGCAGGAACGGGGAAATACAGAAGGCAATGGTTTTTCTACATGACATGAATTGTAAAGGATACGAGCTCAATGGCGGGACCTATAACATTCTTAAGGATGGTCTGTGTAAACAAAGTGAAATCGAGCATGAGATGGATGTTCGGCATACATGAAGTCTTAGGTCTTCATCTTGGTGTTACTTTAACAATTGAACAGGAATCATGATGTCAGTGGTGGCTTTGGTTATTTAATAGGAAAGCATGTTGTGCGTTATTTTGCCTCCTTATTATTTCATTTTATTTATTTATTTATTTTGCAGAAAGGATAATTTTTTTTTTAAATTGTTGTATAGGTTAAAGTACTTTATTGAGTTGTTAGTTATTAACTATAATTAATGATTCAGATTTATCTTCTTGCTAATTGAGAAGCTTTAATCTTTGTATTTCTCCCTGGATTATTGGTTCTTTTGTAGCATTCCAGCTTTCATAATTCAGCTGCCTGGTACTTTGTTACTCACTGAATCTGACAGGTACCAATAATTGCTAACTGGTGGATGTAATTCTGCTGCCTAGTATTTTCTTACATCTTGGGTAGGCCGCACTGTGAAAGTGCAGCTTATTTTGGAGGGTAAGCCGCAACTTTCACTGTGGATTTGCTCTTTTCAAAATTTTTGAAGAATTTGTGCTCTTTTCATAATTTTGAAAAGATTGTGCTGTTTTAAAAATTCACCCTCTAAAGAGATGTATGCAAAGCTTGATGAGTTGCGGCAAATGGTTATGCGAGCAGGTTATGTTGCTGATGCGCCCTTTTGCATTGCATGACATGGATGAAGAGCAAACTAAAGAGAACTTGTGGTGTCATAGTGAGAAGATTGCATTGGCTTTATGCACAGAGAGGTGCAGCCATGAGGGTTTTCAAATTTCAAGTAATCTAAGGGTTTGTGGGGATTGCCATTGATCAGTGTTTAAGCTTGTTGGTCGGACAACTGATCAGGAGATTTTGTTGAGGGATCCCTACCGGTTCCATTGCTTCAGGGATGGAGTTTGTTCATGTCCTGACTTTTGGTGAATATGTTTATTATTTAGGCTAGAAATTATCCTCTTTATAGTCTTATTTGTTGACAATATTTGTGATCTTATATAATGAGGAGGGATCCATTGACAATAGTTATCTTGACAATTTTGACAATTGCAACTTTCAAAAATTTATAAAAATTCATAAAAAATCTTAAAAATAGAAAAAAGTTCATGGAAGTTATGCTTAACCTATAGATTGATTATGTTTTCGATTATATTCAATTTAAGCGATATTTGATAGCTTTTTAAAGATCTTTTAATTACAACCGTTAAAAAATATACAAAATTTTGATAAGGCATTAAATGATGTTCAAATTGATTGAAATTTGAAACACTATCAATCTAAAAGTTAAATAATGCATCCATAAAACTTTTTTCATTTTTAAGATTTTTTATGAATTTTTACAAATTTTTAAAGATCACCATTGTCAAAATTATCAAAATAAGCATTGTCAATGGATCCCTCCTCATAGTTATATTGTTAACAAGAAGTGTTGGTTAATTGATAGTGGAAACCGAGATGTATTCAGCATTTGCAGGTCGCATGAGTCATGACCCTTTCATACCAGTGGTACACATCTTGGAATGTTGAAAATTCAGTGAAAAGTTCCTTACAGCCAGGTGCATATTGTAATATCTGAACATATATATTTATTCAACACAAACGTACCCATGGAAAAATAATTGCCGACTTCCATTAATTAATTAGAAGATCATCAGGATTTGTAAAAAGGACTGTCTGTACAATGATACACCAGTTACCACTCAAAAAGATCAGAAGTGATACAGCATCCTCTTTCTAGTTCAAGATGCAGGTTTTTGCAGGTACTGTGTATTTGTGCCAACAACATATACAACAATTATTACTTTAGATAATCCATACATCATCACGCATTCATTCAATAATCCACAGTAAAAATCCAAACAGAGGCAACATTTCATAAACATAACGCAAACAGTTTATATATCCCTAATCTTTGATTCTGTCAGTTCAGTTCACAGATCCAACCAACTTACATCCTACCTCCTATCACACAGATTAGATCCACACCTAATTAAAAACAAAACATGATTATATGACCATAACCAAAACCCAACCCTAGAAGCCCCAATTCAACCCTAACTAAGCACTGGTGAACTTTGTCACGGCCTTGGTGCCCTCCGACACAGCGTGCTTGGCCAGTTCACCGGGAAGCACCAGCCTCACCGAGGTCTGGATCTCACGAGAAGTAATGGTGGGCTTCTTGTTGTACCTGGCAAGCCTGGACGCCTCCTGCGCCAGCTTCTCAAAGATATCATTGATGAACGAGTTCATGATCGACATGGCCTTGCTGGAGATGCCGATGTCGGGGTGCACCTGCTTGAGCACCTTGAAGATGTAGATCTTGTACGTCTCCACGCTCTTCTTGGCCTTCTTCTTCTTCTTGTCGGCTCCCCCGTCCTTCGCCGGGATCCGCTTCTCAGCCTTCGGCTTCTTCTCGGCTGGCGCCTTCTCACCCTTCTTCTCCTTGTCCTCCGCCGGCTTCTTCTCAGCTGGCTTCTTCTCTGCCTTGGGCGCCATTGGAAAGCTCTAAGCTAGGGTTTGGAGGACTGAGAGAGGGAAATGAAATTGAATCGATTGGGAATTTGGAACGAATGAATGAATAAATTGGGGGAGATTTCTATTTATAGAGAAAGGGAATGGATTGTGATTGGTTTGAAAGGTGAGGCGCGGATCGGTGACGTGGTGGAATCTGAGACCGTCGATTTTGTTGAACGGTGGGGATTTAGTGAGTGTGGGAGAGGAAAAGGGAAGAGCGGGAAAACGAGGCGGCAAAGAGCGGGAACCGAATTTTTGAGTTGGCCAGCTCCCAATTTTTTTTTTTTTTTTTTTTTTTGAGTGAAGCTCCCAATTCTCAACCGTTCCTTTAGACGGTTCAGATTAATCAGATCTTCCTGGTGGTACTGTCTGACCGAGCGTCCGAGTGTCCGGATTGACCGGATTGCTTTTCTTCCTCGGCGATCCGTTAAATTGTTAATCTGATTTTTTTAGTGACAATTAAATTCAAGTTCTTATTATACCCGGGCCGAAATAAGGCCTCAATTAGAAATTTATAATGCATATTCGGATATTCCGAGTAAAAAAGGCCCAGCACGCAAAGGCGTAAAGCCCAAAAACACCCGAATCAACTTTCTCCCACAATCTAAAAAGCTACCAAATCAGTCAAACAGTCCGTCCGGGCTATCTTCTCACGAAAATCAGCAGTCCCCATTCGAGGCGCGGCCTGATGTGATCGCGTCGTGACCGATCATCGGCGTCGGAGTCGAACTTACACAGTAGTGCGATGAAGGACTGTCGGAAGACGGTTTGTCTTTCCTCGCTTTCTACAATTGATTCCGATTGTTATTTGAGCGGTTTGTGTACTGTGTTCTGGTAGTGGTCGGGATGTTCAGATGTGCTATGATCAGCGCAGTCTGATTTGGGATCGGTGCAGCAAACACCGAAGTACTTTGACATCCGTGCGGATTATGATCCTCTGATTTGGTTTAGTTAAAGGTTTGTTTGTTCTCTGCATTTTTGGACCAAGCCTGGGTTCATAATATACCTAATTGCTTAAACTAATCAGGTTATTTCTTGAGATTAAGGTCAGTACCAAATGGTATTTTTTATTTTAAGTTTAATTTCCTTTGTGCTTGAGTTCAGTGCCCACATCATGAATCAAAATCAATTGATTGTTCTTAATATGAATGGGGTTTTATATCTATCTATCTACTTGAAGTCTTGAAGTCTTTAAGCAAACTCATTGCAAACTAATGGTTGTATTGTATGGATGGGAGTCCGTATCTGCTGCAATCCAAAATGGATCTCAGGACCCTGCAATCACAATCCGACGGATGTGGTTTTTAGGGGGAGTTTTTTGAAATAATCTCAACCGTCCATAGTAGGATCTCAGGGTCCTGTGATCCAAACTGATTTCAACGCGGATGGATGGTATGGGTGCCCTGCAGTGCCCTCACAATTCTTGCTTATGTATTATTACTTGCTTTCTGAACTAGCGGGTACTGTTCTGCCAAGCATGACCTGGCCGTGATGGCAATGTAGAAATTGCCATTTTCAGTACATGTCTTTGTCATTATACCCACCATGCTACCAAAGTACCAATCATGACCTGAACATGATGGCAATGTCATTTTAGATGTTTTGGTTTATTAGTTTGTTGTATATAGTAACATAATACTGCTCATCTGGTGTTTCTGTACCTATCACCCAATAACTGAATCAACAGACCAGTGACAGTGATCCTGACATTATGCATGTAAAACCTGATCGGCAGGGCTGTCGGCACCAAATTCTCAGATGAATCTTATGGGCAAGTTCAGAGATTCAATGGTTGATGTACAAAGGACAAAATTGCACTATAAGGTTGCTCAGTCACTGCTTCTGTAAATTGATTGTATGTAGCAGAAATCACTGATTGGTGCTGAACTCTGCTGGTTTTGTAATGTTAATTTGTGAATTTTTTTCGTGAATAATGACACATGCGGTCGCATAGCGGAGTGGATATCGCATTAGATTCCGAATCTAAAGGTCGTGGGTTCGAATCCCACTGCGATCAATTTGTTGAAGTGTTTACATCTTTTATCAGAAGAGGAATGGTCTACCACTGAGATAAGGCCATTGGTGTTCACATGATTAGATTTGTTGCTATCGAACAATTTTTGGTCCCCATCAGTTTGCCAGGTTACTGGCATTACCTGTATCTTTCATTGTCACCAATCTCCACACTTATTGTAAAAGAAATTAACTGGGGACCTTTTGCAACCAAATTAAAACATCTAATTATACTTGTATCTGAATTGGACAGTGAAACATCGTATACATCTGAAATCTTGACTTGAAAAACATCCAAGTCATTATAGGTAGCAAAGCACAACATGACTGTTCGTCGTGCCTTTTTCTGCTAAGAGCCATAGCTGCAGATCTAAATGCTCTCAGTAGCTAATATATAATTCTTTCATAGATCGGACCAAAAGCTAAAGGCCATTTCTTCAAAAAAATAGAGATAAATGTAATCCTACAGTAATGCAAAGGGATATTGGGGCAGTATTATACATAGTTTTCCAATAAAAGTCGGCTAAACTTTCAGCTCACTATACAATCCATGCATTATAGAATTGTATAACCAGACAATGTGTCATCCAAATAAATCAGAAACAAGAACAGCGTGCGTTTAATAGAAACAGAATGTAACATAACGAGTAGATAGAGATTCCAACAAAAACATGTGCCACCAAGCTAATTCAATAAACCAGCCATTTAAATAACACATAATCTTGAGGTTTCACAAAACCAATCCATCAAATATGAAGTTGCTCATGACCGGGGTACAAAGTTAAATTGGCAGTACACAACGACAACAACAAAACATGAGATGACCTAGCTCCCAATTTTTTGTTGACAATGGTTAAAAGGCTACCGCAGCACCAGCACCCCACCAGGTATGCGATTATGCATGTATTTAGTTGAGAAACCTTTTATTCCAAGTTCCTCTCAAAGCATTTCCTGAGATCGTCTTACAAGACGCCTCACCCTCTTTTTGAAGTCCTCTCTCCTCTCCCTCCATTCTTTCTGCATAATCAAGTGACATTAGTCCATAGTACATCAAACATAGACATTAGTTCTCAGACTGTATACATACTATACTTTAGCCACAAAAGACAAGAAAAATGTACTATAGCTAGGAAAATCGTGGCCCAACACTACATTTGACATGTTCCTTAACCCCGAACTCCTCGTTCTTAGTCCAAGTTAATCTCAAATACATCATTATAAGAACACCAAAAAAAAAAAAAAAGACAAACCCATAACCAAACCAGATAACTTTTTACCCTTTGCTCATTGTCTATGTTCTTAAAAGAGTTGATAATGAACGAAGTACTGCTCATTTGAGTCTAAAGCAACCAATCATGTAAATACTCATAAGGCATGTTTAGATTGACAATTTTACCAAGTGAGCAAGGGACCTCCCCCCATTTTACTTCAATCACACAGCAAATGATAAACCTTGACATAAGAAACAAAACATAGACTGTCAAAAGAGAACACAATATGCATCATCTCAACTTACAGCAGCCTCGATATTAGCTGGTGATTCATCGTTTGGGCTTGAAAGCATGGATATAATGCTCAGAACAATGCTCTCTACCTGTAATTTTTTTTTAACAAAAAGAAACCAATATAATTATCCAAACAAAACAATAAACTTTTATGATGAAATAAGATAATAAATTAATATTACTTCACCCACAGAGCCTTAAAGTATTATAGTTTTTATTTCTGTTGTTTGTATTGTCCTTAGGTCAAATGGAATACAGCACTACAAAAATCTAATCAAATACAGACAAACATGCAATAGAAATTTAGTTGTCAACCAGTCTACCACTGTCAAAATGAAAATGAAATGAAGTTCCACACAATCAGATCTTCAGTAACAACTTTCAGTTTTGTACAAGTTCAATAGCTAATGTGCAGCTTAACACCTTGATGAGTTTACAGCATACAAAAGAGTAAAAATAGATTTACAAGAGTACCGTGTGGACAGGTGTCCAGCGCTCACTGGCTAGCTCATAACCATTGGGGTCTTCACCAGGTGGATGAAGAATTGATATGCAAACTCGCCCATCAGGATACACTGTTTACATAAATTGCAGAAATCATCATGTAAATTCAGCCATATCAGGTTTCATTGCAGGTAAGTATTAGTCAAGATTAGCTACCACAGTTAAATGTAACTACAACTAACCATTTGGATGCCACATCTCAGAAGTGAATCTAACTGTAGGAGGGCTGTTGGGATAGTTGGCTGGAAATGTCATGATTGCATTGAAGTAGCCCCCGTCACTACACAATTAATTTAAAAGTTAGAAAAGCAGTGGGACATCCAGACAAGATAGAACAGTACACCACTACAACTTGTACCATCCTTGTGTACATAAAACCATGTTTAAGGAGGCAATGACCTTTTTCATTCTTGCATCCTCTAGTCGGTGGCACGAATGATGATAAACATACAGCGATACATAAGATGTAACACGAGAAAGATTACATCTTAAACCAAATTCCACTACAATAACTAAAACTATAATTAACTTTCTTGCTTCGGACTTTCAATAAGACAATACTTTTCTGATTTCATATTATTGTTCTTTCCTTTTCTAAAATATGTATAAACAAAATTGCATATCTCGTTACGCTGCTGACCTGTACATGCTTCAATAAGGAAACTCTTGACCTAACTACCCTCATTTTTCATATCCAGAATGCAAATCACATGAATGCATAGCAAAACATAACATAAGTGACAACATAAGTGACGTAGCATAACAGTGCAAAATGGTTGCTTAACTCTTGGGCAAACCGGCATACTAACTAGAAATTAGACAGAAGCTTCTTAAATAAGCATGTGGCATATAGGCCCTATCATTTTAAGTTAAAGGCACTCATTTTAAAATTTTGCATGCTAACACATTTACTAGAACATATGGCGACAATTTAACTTTTAAAAAGGCAATTCCAACTTATTAAAAGGGTAATTGACAAAAAGTTGTAATGCGCCCAAAATCACCTCAATATAACCATAAATTTTGTCGGTTTCTACACAGATATGGAATATGAACAAACTCAAGGTTCCAGCCAAAATTAAAATTCAGTTGTAGTACATCGGTGTATCCAACTACAAGTAGCATTTCCATTACTAGCACTCAGAATCTCAATACATCACTCGTATATTTTCTTCATGCCGTTCCCACCAATGAGTCCCACCAAAATTGAACAAACAAAGAGGTCTAAATTGACAGAATTCAACATAAAAACAGACCAAAACAAGAATTACACAATGGAATTGAGCAGATGCACTCACTAGAGCGTGTCGGGAGGTCCGATGATAGTGACCTGCCACTCGAACACGTTGCTATCATCCACCAGACCCGCCGAGAAGCCGTCCACCGGGTTCTTCGTTAGATCTGACCACAGAAACAAGCCATTTCAGTCCACCAATCCAATTCCCGAATCCCCGTAAGAATTCCCGATTCCCCTCAAACCCTAACTTATCACAAACGAATAAAGCGAATCGGATCGGGGAAGGAGGGAAAGAGTACCTTTGAGCTGCTTCTGGAGGAGGAGGCTTGCCTGACTGGCGGTCGCCGCGGCCATTAGAGGATGGGGAATTGAGAGATCGGCCGCCGAAGGTTCTGGAGGGATGGGGGGGGCGGGCGAGTGGGAGAGAGGACAAGGAAGCGAGAGAGAAAGAGAGAGGAGAAGCCGACACGATTGATTGCGTTATTTATAGCAAGGAATTAAGGGAAAGGAAGGAAATGAGGAGCGCTCATCCCCTGACTTACTCCATTGTGCTGTACACAACGACAGCCGTTGGATTGTCTCGAGATCCGCTCTTGCACGAATCTTTAAAAAATCCAACGGCTGACGTTGTGAACCACGTAGTGCAGTACAGAAGGGGATATGGATTCGGAAATGCGAGCAGCGGTAAAACTTGGGAGGAAGCGGCCGAATTTGCGTATCGAATCGAATGGAAGGAAAAAAAAATGTGGAATGGTCATTTACTGCGGCTGATGATGTTTTTCCTTCCACTGTTTTGTTTCTTGCAGCGGGAATCTTAAAGCAAGGACGTTTCGGCAAGTTTGAAAATGGACACGGAACTATTTTAGACTTTTTTTGTAGTTCAGGGAAGTCATTTTGTTGAAAATGAGCATCACGTTACTCAAATTTAAATATTTATAAAATATCTTTGATCCGGATTTCGAACCTAAGACGTCATTTTGATCATTCCTTAATAAATAGTGATTGATATCAACATTGATATGAGACCATTAGATACCATGCCAGAGCAAGATTAGTGTAAATTTTAGTTCTTCTGAATTATTTTTTATAATTATCCTTTATAGATACCATGCAAGAGCAGGATTAGTGTAAACTTCGAGTCCTTGACGCAGATTTGTTTGGTCAACTTGGCCAGATTCAACATTCAAGTTCAACTATGTAATGGTCTATTGACTATTGTGGAATGGTCTATTGACTATTGTGTTTAACTCGCAATTCTCACCTCGGTCACTCTCTCTTTCTCTATCCGTCGGGTTTGAATGCAACAGGTCAGAGGATAAGCATCCTTTTAACTGGGTAAGATGAAAAGCTGGGAGGCCTATCGAGAGGTCGGCAGGTGATGATATACTCTCACTTTTCTTTTTTTGTTTCAATATTAATGGTAAAGACTAAAGAAAGATGTAGGGTCACTCCCTCCGACTTAAATTTGATCATGATGAAATGATGATGAAAATAAGGCTAATTCTGCTATGGATCGGATAAAATACGGGTCGTTCATTTTTAATTAGATGGTCACGGTATATCTTTTGGATACAATTAAAAATACATGTTTGATGAGAACCGCTCAATTCAAAATGAAAGGTTACTTAGCCGATCCGGATCACTCTCAAAACATATATACCCCCGTACCAAACAAATTTAATTTTCAAAATTCGGGAATCTTAAAGCAGCGAACTTTGAGCAAATTTGATGTGCATGGCATGGACATGGAATGGAATGGAACCAACCATTAACTTCTCATGACCCATGCTTGGGAAATGAATACTGGTAGGCCCTGTTCGGATGGATGGGAAACAGTGGGAATGGGTGAGATTTTCAACTTGATGGGATAATATTTCTGAGATGCGTTTGGCTGTCATTTCTGTGAATATGGGAATGGGGTCTTTTGCCCATATTATTTTCCATTTCTATGTAAATTTGTGGGAAAACAAATAATTCAATCGGACCTAATTTGTTTTTTCCCACCGGGTGTGGGTTCCCGTTTCTCATTTTATGAGTTCCCATACCCATATATTTTCGTCCCGCACAATCACGTGACAACCGAACACGCCCGTATGTGTCAACTTTGGATCTTTAACCCATATTCCTTTGGTCAACTTGGCCGAATTCAATTCATCTACTGTGTTCAACTCGGTATAATGAAAAGCAGGTGGTCCTGATAAGGTCGGCAGGGGATATAGTTTCACTTTTCTTCTTTTTGTTTTAATATTAGATAGATTATTAATCAAGCTTTTCATACACAGGTTGCTTGGAATGTTATCAATAGTGAGGTTACTATTTAACGGTTGACGGTTAAAACAGAATTACATGGCTATTATATAAAAGGACTAGATAGTGGTGCACTCGATCGCATATTGTCATACAGTCATACTTAATAACTAAGTGTAAATAACAATTACAAAATAGATTGAGTACATATAAGTCACGGACATTGTTATCGCAAAAAATTAATTAGAAAAAAAGACAAGCCAAAACGTGTGTAGGCACTTTTGTATTGAGGTATGCTTGTCAAATGTTCGATTAGTTTTAATCAGTGTCTATTTTGTGTTTGCTTGTTTCATGACCTTAGCATACAATGCATGTACAATGAACTTAATCTCACCAAAGCTCTCATGAGTCTAACTAAAAAACTATATGGATGATAATCTTCAAATTTTATATTTGCAAGACAGATTTTTATTTTTAACCTTTTAAGTATTGATCCAAACACCCATGTTGCCTCCAAAAGCTCGTCCACTGAACAATCCATCATCACCTTGAGTGCTCATCCTATGTAGCGCTCCATTGTGTAGCGCGGAATGTGAACCGTTAGATCATCTCGAGATTCAAGCCAGCACAGAACTCAAGATGATCTAACGGTTCACATTCTGAGCTACACAAAACCATGTTACTGTTAATTAACTCTCTAAAGCTTGTAACGCTACAGAGGATACGGAATCCATCACGTCTACCAAATCATATTACTGTTAACTCTCTAAAACACATCATGATTCATGTTTACAATTGTAACGTGATATATAATATCATTCTGCACCTCTAAACACATCATGATTCATGTTTACAATTGTACACGGCATGAATAATTGCTCAAAAGTTTCAACCTTTAGCCTCCAAGACTTGTCCTCCTTATATTTGCTGAAGCAGCAATCAGGACCCACCTAAAAGAGAGAATATCATCATAAGCAATCCATATCCTCTACGTACTGCGCAGTAAATTACTGCGCAGTGCTCTGGCCGTTGGATTCGCTTCAAGATTTGCGCAGCTCGATCTCAAAAAACCACTCCTATAATCCACATCGTTGATTCGCTGCGAAGTAAAATACTGCGCAGCAGAGGATAAGCACTCTAGAATAAGCGGGTCAAATGTGCAATCAGTGGAAGAGAGGAGGAGACAATTATGTTCCCTTCTTTTTTTGCTGAAAGAGAGGCCTGGATAATGCCTCGCAAGAATAGGCCGGTCAAGACACTCGAATACTCATCAAAGGCAAAGCCCCTTTAATTTTTCCCCTGCTTTCTTTTGAACCATCGGTTTCAGAATGGGCGAACCTTTTTTGCCACAATTAAATTATGCATGTTTGAAAGCAAAGAATGGATTCGGGAATCAGTCACCTCTGTTATCTGTATATTAGATAGCAGATTTGTAGTCCCCACTGATCAAGATTGGATGAAAAATCTGCTGCTTTTAGTTTTATGAGAAGAAAAGCAGAGTCTAATTTTCTGATCGGATGGGTCGGTATCGGTTATTGTACCGATCTTAAAGTACTTCTATATTTTCTACACCAATCTCAAATTCTCAATGTACTTCGGTAATTCTCAACCATCGAACTAAGAAAATAAACTCGGAATCGTCTGCCGCACTGCCAAATTTGCAGCACAGATCCGACGGTGCGCTGGACTTCGGGATCCGTGAAAAGTAATGAGTCCGGATCCCGAAGTCTAGCACACCGTCGGATCTGCGCTACAAATTCGGCAGTGCGCTAGACAATCTGAACTCAAAAAAAGAAGGGTCTGCTTTTTTTAAAAAAAAAAACGCAGGGGATCCCGATCCATCAAGATTATGGCTTTTCTCAAAAAGAAAAAAAAAAATTCAAGATTATGGCAACTTTTCAGAAACGAGAATATGCTAAGTGTTAAAGGTATTTGTCCCCAGGATGTGGCTGATGTGTTCCATCAGAAGCGGGCTGGATATTTATGGGCCAAGTTAGGAGAAAAGTTAACTGTTTAAATGTATTTTGGGTTTTATATATGTGAGCGTACAGTTTATCCAAGAAAGTTGATTTTATGTGAACAATTGAACATTAGTCCAATTTTAGAATTTTGTAGTGGAGAACCGTAGGCCCATTTGAAGCAGCGTATTCTATAGTATTTGATTAGTAATTATGCCCGTATTACGCCTGAAATTAAATAAGAAATACAGTAAACAACTGCAACATGCACATTTGAATTTTTTTTTTTTAAAAAGAACATATTCAAAGCACAATGCAACAAACCGTGAATCCTCTGTTTTTTTTTTTTTTTTTGAAATCTGAATCCACTTCTGCAGTTCTGCTACTGCCCGACATCTTCTCTACAGACTAGGTAATTTTTGTCTGCTTCAGCCACTGAGATTGCATTGTTTAGTTAACAGAAACCCAAATATCCTCGACTTCAGGATCAAAACCGCAAATATTTACTGGAGATTTACATTTTCAAATAGCACCAGTGTACTACTTACTCCCTGCAACTTTTTGAACTTTAAGAAACCAACTTTTTTTTAACCATCCCCCCCCAAAAAAAAAGAACTTTTTTTAACCTTTTCCATGTAACTTGGTTTTACTAAAATATTTAATTTGCAGCAGCACCGTCTAGTCACGCCAAGCAACCTTTCTCTTCTTTCCAGGTGCCTCAGTGAGTCTCACCCGTCACTCACCCATCACTCCTTGTCAGAAGTTAAAAAAGGTAAATAGTTATTCACACGATTAACATTTTATCTTTCTTCTTTTTGAGGAAAATCAACATTTTATCCATACCACCAATAAAAAAAAAGCAATTTACAAAGAGCCAAATTCAAGCAAAATATTTGTGTTAAGAACAGTTGCAAGAGAACATGCAGAAACAGTGTTTAAGTAGCCAGTACAATCACACAATTTCAGTATTCTACCTGACATGATCACACATTTATTATCCCCTTAACCTAATGCTAATTAGACAAGCACCACCAAATTAAGCAGAGAATCAAAGAAACACATCACACACACACAGATGCAGCCAAACCAAACCAAACTAATTAATCCTAATTAACAAACCCTAATTAAACAGGCTTCACTTAACACTCCATGCCATGCCATTCTGATCCTTCAGTGGCAGAAGATGACCTTCAGCTCCTTCGGTGCGGCGCACTGGTGGGTGAGCGACGGGCTATCGTGTGCGTAGGTGAAGGCCTGTGGGCACTCGCGCTTGAAGAACTCCGAGTACTGCGACGACCGGCACGTGTGCGGGCTGTTGTACTTGTTCCTGCAGCACAGCTCGTCTGTGCCGAATGCTTCACAGCCGCTCTTGCACCCGATAACCTGGTTACCGGCCGGAGCCCTGAGTTGGAGCGCACTCGGGCAGGATGCGATCAGGTTGGCCCGGCAGGCAAGAACCGGGCACTGACCGCGGCCTTCGTGTGGAGTCACCGACAAGCCGATGTTGAACCCGTCGACGAGGCTCACTCCGTAGGACGAGAAATCCTAGTAAAAAATCCAAAAAAAAAAAAAAAAAAAGTTAGTATAATTAAGAATGATCATTAGCTTAAATCTTAAATTAACTAACTAATGAAGTAGTGATTGTAAACTTGTAATGTGAGACCTGATTGCCGCCGTGGTGAAGAGAGATCTGGGCGAGAGAGGCGGGGGCGGCGCCGCCGAGGCCGCCGCACTGGAGGCGGCCAGCGCAGTCGCCGGTGGCGCAATGCAGGGACGAGGGGGTGGAGCCGGGCTGGCAGCCGGTGCGGGCCCAGATGCGGCCGGACCAGGGCTTGGTAGGGGCCGCGAAGGAGTGGTAGCTCAGGGATCGGAGCTCGAAGCCGCCGCCTTCCAGCACGTCGTGGCCGGAGTTGGCCTGGATCGCGGGGTAGATGGTGTAGGGGCAGTTGTTGACGATGGTGAGAGTCATGGGGGCGTAGGAGGCGCCGGAGAGGGCCAGGAGGGAGAGCAGGGTGAGGACGGAAAGAGGCAGGGAAGGGGAAGCCATTGTTGGAAAGGTGGTGGGGGAGAGGAGTGAGGGAGTGATTAGTGTGTGAGGTGGGAGTTTAGAGGGGTTTAGGGGTTGCTTATATGATGGTGGTGACTGGTGACTGGTGAGGTGTGGTGTTCCGAAGGAATATGTTAAAGATGGGAGGGAGTTCTCGCAGGGACTGTTCAAATGAGGATCTGCTGTGGCGTTTTGGGTTGTGAGTTGTGTCTGTCTTGATATATAGTTTGAAGTATCTGAAAAATTGTTTGAAGTTTATTATATTTGCGTCTTTCTATGACTAGATAGATAAATATAAGAAATTAATTCTATGTTTTTCGGCAAATATTTTATTATTTGTTTATCATACTTAAAATAAGTTTGAGATTTTTTCTTACCGTTACAAAATTAAATTTGTCGGGGTCAATGTGTTTGAGAAGAGGATAAAATAGAGATAAATAAAAATAAACGTATCACCATTCTTATAAGGCCCGTTTTGGAGCGGGATAACTTGGGATAATCTAGAGATAAATTTATTACTAGCGAGAGGAGGTGATAAGTTTATAACAAACAGGACACGCAAAAGAGTAAATTAATGGTTTACAACATATTCTTTAATGGAATTATAAAAATTAAGCACTTTAAATTAAAATAGCTTTAATATATGAGGTCGCCGAGCCTATTTTTATATATATATGGCTCCCAATTTATTCTCATATATTATTTTGAAAATGGATCACGTGACAAATATTTATCTTAACAAACATGACAACAATTATCAAATAAATTCATAGAAAATATTTTACAAACATGTTCATACATTCATAGATTATTTGTGTTTCAAATTTTATTCAATTTGAGTGTCATTTGATACCCCATCAAGAAACTTCGAAATCGTATGAAATAACTCTGAAATAAAATAAAATTTGAACTTAGTATGCCCTGACTACAATTTTGTCAAAGCCACAAAAAAATTTGTTAAAAAAAACATGTCCTTATTGAAACTTTTCAATAATCTCTCACACAAATTAAATTAAGACTCTATATTTATATTTGTACGTATCATACACTTAAATATTCAACGTCATTAATAAATAAATGCAAATCATAAATACATTCTCGAGATCATTAATCAAGCAACTAATCATAATCTTTATCCTATCTTCTATCATTAAATTACAATTAGCACGTTAATCTCAATAAAAGGTACTAAAATGAGTAGCTTTCACACATTCACATGTTTATTGTCAGGAACTCTAATACAACGTAGCTTTATATTGTATTATTATTGTTAAGAACACTACTAACATAGCCTCAACTAATACAATGTAGCCTCATTTAATCACTAGTATCGAGATAATGGCTTGTCCATTCCCGGGGCTCTTATCCAGTTATCCTATTCCGTGGGTACAAAGACGCGGGCTCCGTAAACATGCACTGTGCATGAGTGCACACATTGATTCACGCGGTGCATCCCTCAGTACTCCACACCGTTTGATCGTAAATTGACGTCCCGGATTAATTCGACAGTAAAATAAATTCTGTGTGACTGGAGAGGAACCGCACCGGCGTCCTACGGTATTATCTTCATGACAAAACAGGAAATTTTTTTTTGTCTATCCCTAAGAAATAACAAAATTTTAGTACTATCCCTCTTTTCAAACAATCTCGAAACCATCCATATTTTACCTGTGGTCATGGTCATAATCCAAAGTAACCGCAATAGTCAGAAGCATTTGCTAAATGCAACAGTCAGACAGACGTCTAACCAATTTTTACACATTATTCTGAGTTGACCGCTGCATTCACTTTGACTTGTGACTGTGGCCATCGGTAAAATAGGAACAGTTTTGAGATTTCTTCAAAAAGAGGGCTAGTATTAAGATTGTTTTTTTTTAGATATAGACAGAAAAAATTTTCAAAAACACACAGGAGATAAAAAGTAGAACTGTGGACCGGCATCTTATTCTTTTCTTTTCTTTTGCTGCTTTGGTGGCTCGAGAGTTCCCAAAAAACTGTTTAAAAGTTTAAAAGGTGAGAAGAAATAAAAACAATCGTTGCTCGAAGAAACGAGAAGCTACCTGAATTGTTAAAGGGTCAAGGTTTTAAAGGCTATGATTCTATGAACAGGTGGGTCAAAAGTAGGACGAAAGGTTTACTGTCTAGGTATACACTGTAACACTGACAAAGCCAAAGGATAAGTACTGTTGGATAAAAGACATAAAAATGGAAAGCCTTGGAGGATAAGATCGGGTGATTTGCAAAGGTTTTTCGATACAAATATTACAAAGGTGAACCAATAATGAGATCAACTCGTGAAAAACATCGGTGATAAACAGGTGGCTAAGCCGGATCGGGATCACCTGCTTTTCTAAAATGAAAAGCAGGCCCTGGTTTTCTTGATTCTATATTCGAAAAACACCGAAATATATTAAGATCTGTACAGCAAATATCTAAATATTTTGAGATCGGTGCGATAACCGATACCAATCATCCGATTAAAAAAGCAGACCTTGTTCTTCTGAGAAAAGCAGCAGATTTTCATCATGCTAAGCCCACGTTTTTTTCTGAATTAAAATTTATATAAAATGAAAAATGTAAATAAGAATAGCGAGATGGATCATGTCAGATGCAGCAGTCAGCTCACGAGTGCTCATCCCCTAACTTACTGCATTTTGCAGATGCAGTACACCATGTGAGCAGTTGGATTGTCTCAAGATCTGAGCTAGCACGATTATCAAGACGATCCAACGGCTTACATGCTGTAAATGCAGGGAATATTGAATTTGAAGGCCTTGAGCCTGACTTGGTGCTCACTGCTGTGCTGAGACCCGAGGGCATGTGCTTATCCTCTTAACACATGGTATGTACCATTCTTCACATGGGCAGTTGGATCACCTCGGGATTTGGTCCAGCACGAATCTTAAGGGAGATCCAACGGCCACATAAAGAATGGTACATGCCATATGTTAGGAGATGTGAAATCTAGTGTAATGAGTCCAGTGACCAATGTAACATATCATGACAAATTTTACTGTGTTATTTAAAAATTAATCGGACGATCACGTTTTCCACGATATGCTCGTATAGACGTATACCCCAAAATGTACACATAACCACAACCATC
Organism: Cyperus esculentus; assembly: GCA_030179965.1. NCBI lineage: Eukaryota > Viridiplantae > Streptophyta > Magnoliopsida > Poales > Cyperaceae > Cyperus > Cyperus esculentus. The sequence goes on along the minus strand of JASGLE010000007.1, from coordinate 5,543,742 downwards.
ACAGCCACGAGTCTACATCCTCTGAAATGGTCAGATTGTAGAGTAGTGGGAAATAGTCAGATTTATATAGAGAATTGAGAAAATGGACAGCATCGAGATTCGTACAGCAGCTTTGTAGGGAGGGATTTTTGACTCTTGCACGTGGGGTACCCTAGGAGATGTGAATTCCACAGGCATACAGATACAGTATTTGTAGCCGTATTCCTGCTGTTAGAATCAGCCATTTACGCTTATTTCATCATATAATAGCCCAGTCCAGCGAATCCTTATTTTCTCATGGATCAGATAGGCAGGAGCTGGACATTGGGCTTATGGGCTGAGCCTACAGCCCAAAATTGAAAAGACAGAAAAAGGATTCCTTGCTAGCAAACAACAAAAATCCTTCCTGTGAGCCCGTGAAGTGCATCAAACGGTCATAAGCAGATGCCTGCCCCTCATGAATTCACATCCGCTGTTATTCTAATATGGACCGTCGGATCAAAATCAACTGATGAGATTAATTTCAAAAAGTCCTCCTATAATCTAAACTGGGTCGATCGGATACGCCTATTTGAATCTAACGGTCCGTATCGAAATAACAAGGTCCTGCTATTCTAAAAGAATAACAGCAGATATGGACTGGGCCTATGAACGTATAAAAAAGAGAGAGAGCGCATTCAACCAATCAGACCTCACGCCTGACGCGCGTAAATGGCCCCCGCGGCCCCGCTTTCCATCTGTAGACACTTCCAGAACTCGTCCGGCCTTTCCAGAACCATCTCCCACCGACCGATCTCCCCATCCGACGGTTCCCATCTCCCCATTTCGAACCTTCTCGAATAATAAATTCATCCTTTAAAAAGCTCCCTCCCTCCTCTCTGTTTCTCCTCACATCCATCAAAACAAAGCAATCAAAGAAAAACTTCAAACAAACAAAGCTCTCAAAACTCAAAACCCTCTCTTCTAACTTTAATTGCTACAAACTTTCCTATTGAAATCTCTCTGAAACCCTTCTGATTGACAATGGCGGGAAAGGGCGAGGGTCCAGCCATCGGCATTGACCTCGGCACGACCTACTCGTGTGTCGGCGTGTGGCAGCACGATCGGGTCGAGATTATTGCGAATGACCAGGGGAACCGTACCACTCCGTCCTATGTGGCCTTCACCGACACCGAGAGGCTGATCGGAGACGCCGCCAAGAACCAGGTCGCCATGAACCCTACCAACACTGTTTTCGGTGAGTAATTCGATCCTCCAAATCTCGTTACTTTGCGAGAATATCAGATTATGATGTAATTTAATTGTGACAATATTGTGCTATTTACTAGTTTATTGTGCTAACATTTGCTGTATGGTTTTGTAAAAATTGCAGATGCGAAGCGTTTGATCGGTCGTCGGTTCTCCGATCCGTCGGTTCAGAGCGACATCAAGCTCTGGCCATTCAAAGTGATCCCCGGTCCGGGCGACAAGCCCATGATCGTAGTCCAATACAAAGGCGAAGAGAAGCAGTTTTCCGCCGAAGAAATCTCTGCTATGGTGCTTACCAAGATGAGGGAGATCGCGGAGGCATATCTCGGTTCCACAATAAAAAATGCGGTTGTGACGGTTCCTGCCTACTTCAACGATTCTCAGCGTCAGGCAACGAAAGATGCTGGTGTGATTGCTGGGCTGAACGTCATGCGTATTATTAATGAACCGACTGCAGCTGCTATTGCGTATGGTCTCGACAAGAAAGCAACCAGCTCAGGGGAGAAGAATGTTCTCATCTTTGATCTTGGTGGCGGTACTTTTGATGTGTCTCTCCTCACCATAGAGGAGGGAATTTTTGAAGTGAAGGCGACAGCTGGTGATACTCACCTTGGCGGAGAGGACTTCGACAACCGGATGGTGAACCACTTCGTGCAGGAGTTCAAGCGCAAACACAAGAAGGATATTACCGGTAACCCCAGAGCTTTACGGCGTCTCAGAACAGCTTGCGAGAGAGCAAAGAGAACATTGTCTTCCACTGCACAGACCACCATTGAGATCGATTCTTTGTACGAAGGAATCGATTTCTACTCCACAATTACACGGGCCCGGTTTGAGGAGCTCAACATGGATTTGTTCAGGAAGTGCATGGAGCCGGTTGAGAAGTGCTTGAGGGATGCCAAGATGGACAAGAGCAGTGTCCATGATGTTGTTCTTGTTGGCGGGTCGACCAGGATTCCGAAAGTACAGCAGCTTCTGCAAGATTTCTTCAACGGCAAGGAGCTGTGCAAGAGCATTAACCCCGATGAGGCTGTGGCGTACGGTGCTGCTGTCCAGGCTGCCATTTTGAGCGGTGAAGGTAATGAGAAGGTCCAGGACCTGTTGCTTCTTGATGTCACGCCGTTGTCTCTTGGTCTTGAGACTGCCGGTGGTGTCATGACTGTACTGATTCCTAGGAATACTACCATTCCTACCAAAAAGGAGCAGGTGTTCTCTACTTACTCAGACAACCAGCCCGGGGTTCTGATACAGGTATATGAAGGTGAAAGGGCCCGCACCAAGGACAACAACCTTCTTGGTAAATTTGAGCTGTCTGGGATACCTCCGGCACCAAGAGGTGTGCCCCAAATCAATGTGTGCTTCGACATTGATGCCAACGGTATTTTGAATGTCTCGGCTGAGGATAAGACCACTGGCAAGAAGAACAAGATTACAATTACCAATGATAAGGGTCGGCTCAGCAAGGAGGAGATCGAGAAGATGGTTCAGGAGGCTGAGAAGTACAAGGCCGAAGATGAGGAGCACAAGAAGAAGGTCGACGCGAAGAATGCGCTAGAAAACTATGCCTATAACATGAGGAACACCATAAAGGATGACAACATCGCTTCGAAACTTCCGGCTGCTGACAAGAAGAAGATTGAGGATGCCATTGATCAGGCAATTAGCTGGCTTGATTCCAACCAGCTAGCGGAGGCTGATGAGTTTGAAGACAAGATGAAGGAGCTCGAAAGCATCTGCAATCCAATTATTGCTAAGATGTACCAAGGCAGTGCACCCGATGCTGCCATGGACGAGGATGGGCCGGCCACAAAGGGCCCCGGTGGTGCTGGTCCCAAGATTGAGGAAGTTGATTAAGTCTTGTGATTATGTGTTATTAAGCTTCTCTTTTTTGGTATTTGTCTGTTGTAGGTTTTAGGGTATTCTGGTATGGTGGTACGGTGTTTGATGTTTCAAGTATTTGGTTGGTCTGATGAAGAGCTGGGCTTTGTAACTTCCTTGTTATGGTATAACATTGTGTTTTGATCTTGCAATCGATCATATTATCAGCTCGTGAAATCTTTCTGATCTTTTCAATTATTTTGATGTTGTGGTAGTTCACTGAATAGGGGCAACTGTTATTTGTATAACATTGTGTTTTGATCTTGCAATCGATCATATTATCAGCTCGTGAAATCTTTCAGATCTTTTCAATTACTTTGATGTTGTGGTAGTTCACTGAATAGGAGCAACTGTTATTTGTATTTGCAAGGATTATGTAAGTTCAGCTTTTGTATGTAATGGGGAAAGATATCCTCTGATTATCAGATGCCATGTTCATAGAATGCAGCAGGGTGCTTGCTATTTGGCTCAAAGAAGTCCACTGTCGTTGATGTTTAAATTTCTTAGTTAATCAATTTATACGGGCTTTTCCTGAAAAAAGAGGGCATGAAATTTTCTTTCTTTTTTCCCTTTCCCTTTCAGCAAAATTGCTCCGACTTAGATGTGAAAAATTGAAGCTCACTTGTAAAGTTGTAATCTTATCTTTTATTTATTTTTTTTAATTAATGAGGCACAGCAGGACGTCTTTCCTGTATGCTGAGTTGTTTTAGTGATACACTGGTACGAGCGTGTATCCTCTCAGTTACCGTAAATTTTATGGTAGCTGAGTAGCGATCTCATCCGTTGGTATTGGACCACGGTCAGAGGAAAATTAAGACGGTCAGACATTAGATTCATGGGGCTGTTCTAAAATTGGTTGTGCGGGCAACCGTAATTTTTGCAGTAACTGAGAGGATCTCGATTCACACTGGTACTGGTATGGGGACTTCTAAACTACAGCTCTGCTGGTCCATGTGGCAGATTAAAGGTAGTTGCTCCCTTTTTATTTGTGTGTTTTGTTATCAGATAATTCTATTAAAGTTTTTCTGTGTGTGCTGTATTCGAACATATTTTTGGAGCTTACAATTAGATACATATTACTGATCTGGTGAAGTTTGAACCATAATTTTGGAGCTTACAATTTCTGGTGGATTATCATTCAGCGAGTCACCAACGCATGCCATCTTAAACTTCTTCCAATGTGGAGAAAGGAAGATGATTTTTTTTTTTTTTGAGATAAAGATGAGAGCGTTGCCCTCAGCCACTAAATGAGAGACTAGTTCTTAGGAAGATGATATTTCGATAAAAAGAACAGCCCATTCTGAGATGGTCAGAGGATGCATGACAAAATTTATTCGGAAAGAACTCAAAATTCAGATGCAACTGTGTAGTGTGAGAGTCAGTTCTTACTAAAGACATACAAATGACTTATTTTGAATATGGTCTTAGCAAGAATTCTGATCTAAAGTGAGAAAATTGCATTCACACGAAGGATCTGTGATGAAAAGCAGTTCTACCAAAGACATACAAAAAACTTATTTTTAATTTATTTCAATGTTGCTTTTAAGCCTATCCGCTCCCGGGGGAGGGGCAGATATGGAGATGCGAGTCTAGACAGTTATCGCTCCCTCTCAAGCCTCAACTATGGATTGGATGAAACTATAAGAATAATTTGATATTTATATTTTATTTTGACCAGCGTGCTCGTGCGGTCGTGCGCGTGCCAAGAAAACAAAAAAAAAACAGTGGAAGACTGGAAGGAGTGTTTTGTTTGGCGAGGGATCGAATAGAACCAATAAACTGGTGGAGCTTAATCATTCCTCAAGCGGACCTCTAAAAGTTAAATTCTATACATAGCTCAATAAGTTTTTTATATGAGATAGAAAACACTTCTAAATTTTCTATATGGCTCAATAAAATTCTTTATTATAATATCTTATAACATACAAATCATATAAAATTACTTCTAAATTTTTTATACGACTTAATAAATTCTTTATTATAATATCTTAGGGGATACAAACTTTTTTCATTTTTAAAAATTTTTAAGTATTCGTTTGAGATTTTTTAAAAGTGACTATACAATATTAATATAATAATATGTTTATATGTCACTTTTAAAAAAATCTCAAACAAATACTTAAAATTTTTTAAATTAAAAAATTTTGTATCATATAAGATTTTAATATAAAGAACTTATTAAGCAATATAAATCAAAAATTGAATTTTGTTTGATACATTTTTAGATGTACGCTCACAAAATGGTTCACTACATAAAAATAAAGAGGAGGGATCCATTGACGATGGTTATTTTGACAATCTTGACAATGGTATTTTTAAAAAAAATTATAAAAAATCACAAAAAATCTTAAAAATAAAAAAATGTTTAATAGAAGTATTACTTAACTTATAGATTGATTATGTTTCCGATTATATTCAATTTAAGCGACATTTGGTAGCTCTTTAAAGACCCGTTAAATTATAACCATTAGAAAGTGTATAAAATTTTGATAAGGCATCAAACGTTATTCAAATTAATTGAAACTTGAAACATCATTAATCTATAAGTTAAGTAATGTATCCATAAAACTTTTTCCATTTTTAAGATTTTTTATGAGTTTTTATAATTTTTTCAAAACCTTTATTGTCAAAATTGTCAATATAGTCATCGTCAATGTATCCTTCCTCATAAATAAATAGCATATTAAAACTATTAATTTGAATACTATCTTATTTAATATAAATGTTAATATAGTCAATATCAATTGGTATCTCTATGATATTTTTCACACTTTATTAGGTAATTCCGTCATATTATATAATGAAAAAAGGCGTTCGTTAGGTAACTCCTTCACTAGTGGAAGAAGGATGATTATCATCTGACCCGTTGGATCTCCTCGGGATTTGAGCTTGCCCGAATACCGAAAGGATTCAACCGAATCCCGAGAAGATCCAATGGGTCACATGCTCCAGGGCATGTGACCCGGGTCGGAGGATCTCAATTGTGGAAGGAAGTCGTTCTCGTTCGGTAGGCAAATTGGGACGGTAATATTATATTAAGGTAATTCTGTCATATGGTGAAAAATTAAAGCTGTCTTTAAGTCTTTTATAAGTAATAAATTGGAATTTGGATGCTGCCTGAGCATCTCCCCCTCAATTTTTTTCTCTCTCTATTGCTACTAACAACTCTATTGAAGTCTCTCCTATTGTTTCTAATTGTGAATTTTAATTCATCGACTATATATGGCGGGAAAAGGTGAAGGTCCGGCTATCGGCATTGATCTCGGTACCAGTTACTCGTGCGTTGGCGTGTGGGAGCACGATCGGGTTGCGATCATTGCGGATGACCAAGGCAACCGTACCACTCCGTCCTATGTGGCCTTCACCGACACCGAGAGGCTGATCGGAGATGCGGCCAAGAATCAGGTCACCATGAACCCCACCAACTCTGTTTTCGGTAAGTTCGATTTTCCATTACTTTGTAGTTTGTACTTAATTTCGTTCTCTGCTTAGAATTGTGCCTTAAGAATTTGCGTTATTTATTGACATAGATTGTGTCCCTCAGTCCCTGCGTATTGAAAATGAATGCAATATATATGTCATATCATCGGATTATGATGTATTTGGACATTTTTTTTTAATTTTTGCCATGCTCATCTTTGCCGTAATTAAGATTATAACAAAGTATGATATTTATGTGCCAAAATGGGAGAAATTCTTATTTCTGATAGATCTTTGCCGTAATCATCTTTGCACTTTCTTGTAGTTAAGCCGCTGTTAAATTGTTGTTCGGTAGAAGCCTTCAGGATACGGAGAATGTCCAAAAGCACTCTCAGGTTAAATTTCATTGTGTAAACAGTGAATTATTTACGTGTCCTGTTTCTATATGAGTGGAATCGGATAACCACAAAATTTGGTGGCACTACTATAACCACGGATGTTATAGATTCACAAAAATCTTAAAAATAGAAAATCTTTTACAAATATATCCATTTACTTGTAGATTGATTGCCTTTTAAATTTCATTCAATTTGAGTATATATTTGATGCTTCATCACGAGCCATTAAATTTAGACCGTTATAATTATGATACAAATTTGATGTTACCTGGAATTGCTAGCATGGGCACGTTTTCAATGAAATATTGTTGTACTTCCATTAGAACGAAGTTTAACTTAAGCACTGATTCATGTAGTTCGCTATTGCTTCTTTTTGTGACTATTTTGCTATTTTGGGGGTAGAATGCTGAAAAGTGAGACAAACTAGGTTGTAATTTGGTTTTAGTGTTGTTCAGTAGTTGGTTGCAAATAACACATTGAAGCTTTAGTGAGTACTGAGTAGTGACAATATTTTGTCCTATTTGCTTGTTTATCTCATTCACCAAGGAAATGTACACGGGTATTCTAACCTTTGTTGTATGGTTTTGTAAATTGCAGATGTGAAGCGTTTGATTGGGCGTCGATTCTCTGATCCATCAGTCCAGAGTGACATCAAGCTCTGGCCATTCAAAGTGATCCCCGGCCCTGGGGATAAGCCCTTGATTGTAGTCCAATACAAAGGTGAAAAGCAACAGTTTTTTGCTGAAGAAATCTCCGCTATGGTCCTTGCCAAAATGAGGGAGATTGCTGAGGGCTACCTCGGTTCCACGGTGAAAAATGTAGTTGTGACAGTTCCTGCCTACTTCAACGATTCCCAGCGTCAGGCAACTAAAGATGCTGGTGTCGTTGCCGGGCTCAATGTTATGCGTACTATAAATGAGCCATCTGCAGCTGCTATTGCGTATGGCCTTGACAAGAAAGTTAGCTGCTCTGAGGAGAAAAATGTTCTCATTTTTGACCTAGGTGGTGGAACATTTGATGCGTCTCTCCTTACCATAGAGGATAAAATTATCGAGGTGAAGGCGACCGCTGGTGATACTCACCTTGGTGGAGAGGACTTCAACAACAGAATGGTAAACCACTTTGTACAGGTGTTCAAGCGCAAACATAAGAAGGATATTACTGGTAATCCTAGAGCTTTAAGGCGTCTCAGAACAGCTTGTGAGAGAGCAAAGAGAACACTCTCTTCCACTGCAAAGAGTACCATTGGAATTGATTCTTTGTACGAAGGAATCGATTTCTGCTACACAATTACACGGGCCCGGTTTGAAGACCTCAACATCGATCTCTTCAGGAAGTGCATTGAGCTGGTTGACAAGTGCTTGAGTGATGCAACAATGGACAAGAGCCGTGTCCATGATATTGTTCTTGTTGGCGGGTCAACTAGAATTCCAAAAGTACAGAAGCTTCTTAAAGATTTCTTTATCGGCAAGGAGCTGTGCAAGAGCATTAACCCCGATGAGGCTGTCGCGTACGGTGCTGCTGTCCAGGCTGCTATCTTGAGCGGTGAAGGTAATGAGAAGGTCCAAGACCTGCTGCTTCTCGATGTCACCCCGTTGTCTCTTGGTCTTGAGACTGCCGGTGGTGTCATGACTGTCTTGATTCCTAGAAATACTACCATTCCTTCCAAAAAGGAGCAGGTATTCTCTACTTACTCGGACAACCAGCCTGGGGTGCTAATCCAGGTATACAGTCACAGAGCCAAGGTTTCTTTTTTTTTTTTTTTTTTTTTTTTTTTTTGGGGGGGGGGGGGGGGGGGGGGATATATGATCTACCCAAATTTGAAATGTTGCATCTACTTTTAATCAAATTTAAATTATTAGAGTTCATCATTGGTACATTTAATAAAATATCTTTTGATTGTATTAAAATTTTGTCCTATATATAATTAAAAAGGGAATAAAACATCTAAATGCATAGAATCAATCACAAATGGTCATTGATAAGTATATATTCAACTAAAAAAATGTTGCATTGGATAATTAATAATTGAATATTTATGCACGTTAAATTTTATAGTAGAATGAACTTAGTTAATGAATGTTATTAATTGATAAATTTGTTTGCCCCATCTTTAATTATATTCTAGCTTCGTCACTGCAGGTATATGAAGGTGAAAGGACCCGCACCAAGGACAACAACCTTCTTGGTAAATTTGAGCTGTCTGGGATACCTCCGGCACCAAGAGGCGTGCCCCAAATCAATGTGTGCTTCGACATTGATGCCAATGGTATTCTGAATGTCTCGGCTGAGGATAAGACCACTGGCAAGAAGAACAAGATTACAATTACCAACGATAAGGGTCGGCTCAGCAAGGAGGAGATCGAGAAGATGGTTCAGGAGGCTGAGAAGTACAAGGCCGAAGATGAAGAGCACAAGAAGAAGGTCGATGCGAAGAATGCGCTAGAAAACTATGCCTATAACATGAGGAACACCATCAAGGATGACAATATCGCTTCGAAACTTCCGGCTGCTGACAAGAAGAAGATTGAGGATGCCATTGATCAGGCAATCAACTGGCTTGATTCCAACCAGCTAGCGGAGGCTGATGAGTTTGAAGACAAGATGAAGGAGCTCGAAAGCATCTGCAATCCGATTATTGCTAAGATGTACCAAGGCAGTGCACCTGATGCTTCCATGGATGAGGATGGGCCGGCCACAAAGGGCCCTGGTGGTGCTGGTCCCAAGATCGAGGAAGTTGATTAAGTCGTGTGATTATGTGCTGAACTCCTCTTTTGGTACTTGTCTGTTGTAGGTTTTGGGGTATTCTGGTACGGTGGTACGGTGGTATGGTGTTTGATGTTTCGAGTATATGGTTGGTCTGATGAAGAGGTGGGCTCTGTAACTTCCTTGTTATGGTATAACATTGTGTTTTGATCTTGCAATCTTATCATACAATCAGCTCGTGAAATCTTTCAGATCTTTTCAATTACTTTGATGTTGTGGTAGTTCACTGAATAGGGGCAACTGTTATTTGTTATTTGCAAGGATTATGTAAGTTCAGCTTTTGTATGTGATAGGGAAAGATATCCTCTGATTATCAGATGCCAGGTTCATAGAATGCAGCAGGGTGCTTGCTATTTGGCTCAAAGAAGTCCACTGTCGTTGATGTTTAAATTTCTTAGTTAATCAATTTATACGGGCTTTTCCTGAAAAAAGAGGGCATAAAATTTTCTTTCTTTTTTCCCTTTCCCTTTCAGCAAAATTGCTCCGACTTAGATGTGAAAAATTGAAGCTCACTTGTAAAGTTGTAATCTTATCTTTTATTTATTTTTTTTAATTAATGAGGCACAGCAGGATGTCTTTCCTGTATGCTGAGTTGTTTTAGTGGTACACTGGTACGAGTGCGTATCCTCTCAGTTACCGTAAATTTTACGGTAGCTGAGTAGCGATCTCATCCGTTGGTATTGGACCGCGGTCAGAGGAAAATTAAGACGGTCAGACATTAGATTCATGGGGCTGTTCTAAAATTGGTTGTGCGGGCAACCGTAATTTTTGCAGTAACTGAGAGGATCTCGATTCACACTGGTACTGGTATGGGGACTTCTAAACTACAGCTCTGCTGGTCCATGAGGCAGATTAAAGGCAGTTGCTCCCTTTTAATTTGTGTTTTGTTATCAGATAATTCTAATAAAGCTTTGCTGTGTGTGCTGTATTCGAACATATTTTTGGAGCTAACAATTAGATACATAATAATGATCTGGTGAAGTTGAACCATAATTTTGGAGCTTACAATTTCTGGTGGATTATCATTCAGCGAGTCACCAATGCATGCCATCTTAAACTTCTTCCAATGTGGAGAAAGAAGATGATTTTTTTTTTTTTTTTTTTTTTTTTTTTTTTTTTGAGATAAAGATGAGGGTCAAGCCACTCAAATTTTAATGTCTATAAAAGATTCTTCATCTAAATTTCGAACCCGCGACCTCCTACACGGAGAGCGTTGCCCTCAACCACTAGACCAAAGTCTGGTTCTTAGGAAGATGATATTTCGATAAAAAGAACAGCCCATCCTGAGATGGTCAGAGGACGCATGACAAAATTTATTCGGAAAGAACTCAAAATTCAGATGCAACTGTGTAGTGTGAGAGCAACTGATTACTGATATGTTTGAAGGCCTTTTGCTCTGAGACTAGTATAGGGCTGTCTAACGTTGAAGATGCAACGACAATGGGCAATGGCGTTAATCGTTTCGTCTTATTAACGAAAGAAAAAAAAAATTGCGTTCAGCGTTGCGTTATTCCGACGGAAGGAAAATCTATTGCGTTAATCGTTTCATGAATTATAACGAAACGAAACGATTAAAACGTTAAAAATATTTACTGGTAAATACAAAAACTACTAAATCACATAATGCGCTTCTATCAGTAAAATAAGTATCAGCAAACTGGTAATTTGCTGGTAATTTACCAGTACGTATAAATATGTCTGATTCACTGAGAATTGATAAAAGCCAGAAAAGTCTGCTGATTCTCAGTTGCAAAAACAACAAAATCAGCAAAAGAAACAGTACTGGTAATTTACCAGTATGTAAAAACAGAAAACTCAAATAAATATTAGTTGCAAAAACAGAAAAAAAAAGTACCAAAAACAACCAAATTCGAGAAAAATTAGCAAAATTCTCAGAATATTAGCAAAATCAAGAGGAATCAACAAGACTAACCATGAATTTGCAACTAGCATACAAAATTAGTACATGGTTACACAAATTAAGAAGAGGGAACTCGACAAGGCCATCTCCTGGCTGAGAGGCGCTGGCTACGGCGGCTCTGGCTGCAGCGGATGGAGGCGGCAACTGGAGAAAGTCAACGCGTCGCGCGAGATTGGGACTGGGAAGTTGGCAACAACGACCGGCAGTGGCCGGGAATAGGAGTGGGAGGGAAGGTGGGGTAGAGAGAGAAAGATGAGAACGGGAGTAGCAGTGGGTGAAAGGTTCTTTTTTTTTTTACCATTAACCCATGTGTAGGTTTATCTGATATAAGAAAAATTCTAGCACTGTAGAATTTGGCACGAAATATACGCAATAACGAAACGAAATTGGTATGTTGCGTCGTCCGTGTCGTTTAATAAACGAAACAATATATAATTTCGTTATTCGTTTCGTCTACTGTAACGAAACAAATTTTTGTTTCGTTGATCGTTTCATCCGGACGAAACGAAACGAAATAACGCAAAAACGTCTTGCGTTGACAGCCCTAGAGACTACTAAGAGATACTTGGAGAATTTTGACTTAAAGAGTCTAGACGGTTATCGCTCCCTCTCAAGTCTCAACTTTGGATGAAAAATATATATACGACTATACGAGTAGTTTGATATTTATATTTTATTTTGACCAGCGTGCTCGTGCGGTCGTGCGCGTGCCAAGAAAAGAAAAAAAAAAAACAGTGGAAGACTGGAAGGAGTGTTTTGTTTGGCGAGTGATCGAATAGAACCAATAAACTGGTGGAGCTTAATCATTCCTCAAGCGGACCTCTGAAAATATATCAAAACAGTTCTAAATTCTATACATAGCTCATTAAGTTTTTTATATGAGATAGAAAACACTTCTAAATTCTCTATATGGCTCAATAAAATTCTTTATTATAATATCTTATAACATACAAATCATATCAAATTACTTCTAAATTTTTTATACGGCTTTAATAAATTCTTTATTACAAAATATCTTATGGATACAAACTTTTTTCATTTTTGGAAATTTTTAAGTATTCGTTTGAGATTTTTTAAAAGTGACTATACAGTATTAATATAATAATCAGTTTATATGTCACTTTTAAAAAATTTCAAACAAATACTTAAAATTTTTAAAAATAAAAAATTTTGTATCATGTAAGATTTTAATATAAAGAACTTATTAAGCAATATAAATCAAAAATTGAATTTTGTTTGATACATTTTTAGATGTGCGCTCACAAAATGGTTCACTACATAAAAATAAAGAGGAGGGATCCATTGACAATGGTTATTTTGACAATTTTGACAATGGTATATTTAAAAAAATTATAAAAAATCACAAAAAATCTTAAAAATAGAAAAAAATTTATGAAAGTATTATTTAACTTATAGATTAATTATGTTTCCGATTATATTCAATTTAAGCGACATTTGATAGCTCTTTAAAGACCCGTTAAATTACAATCATTAGAAAGTGTATAAAATTTTGATAAAGCATCAAACGTTATTCAAATTGATTGAAACTTGAAACATCATTAATCTATAAATAAGTTAAGTAATATATCTATAAAACTTTTTTCATTTTTAAGATTTTTTATGAGTTTTTATAATTTTTTTAAAACCCTCATTGTCAAAATTGTCAATATAGTAATTGTCAATGTATCCCTCCTAAAAAATAAATAGCATATTAAAACTATTAATTTGAATACTATCTTATTTAATATAAATGTTAATATAGTCAATATCAATTGGTATCTCTATGATATTTTTCACACTTTATTAGGTAATTCCGTCATATTATATAATGAAAAAAGGCGTTCGTTAGGTAACTCCTTCACTAGTGGAAGAAGGATGATTATCATCTGACCCGTTGGATCTCCTCGGGATTTGAGCTTGCCCGAATACCGAAAGGATTCAACCGAATCCCGAGAAGATCCAATGGGTCACATGCTCCAGGGCATGTGACCCGGGTCGGAGGATCTCAATTGTGGAAGGAAGTCGTTCTCGTTCGGTAGGCAAATTGGGACGGTAATATTATATTAAGGTAATTCTGTCATATGGTGAAAAATTAAAGCTGTCTTTAAGTCTTTTATAAGTAATAAATTGGAATTTGGATGCTGCCTGAGCATCTCCCCCTCAATTTTTTTCTCTCTATTGCTACTAACAACTCCATTGAAGTCTCTCCTTTTGTTTCTAATTGTGAATTTTAATTCATCGACTATATATGGCGGGAAAAGGTGAAGGTCCGGCTATCGGCATTGATCTCGGTACCAGTTACTCGTGCGTTGGCGTGTGGGAGCACGATCGGGTTGCGATCATCGCGGATGACCAAGGCAACCGTACCACTCCGTCCTATGTGGCCTTCACCGACACCGACAGGTTGATCGGAGATGCGGCCAAGAATCAGGTCACCATGAACCCCACCAACTCTGTTTTCGGTAAGTTCGATTTTCCATTACTTTGTAGTTTGTACTTAATTTCGTTCTCTGCTTAGAATTGTCCCTTTAGAATTTCCGTTATTTATTGACGTAGCTTGTGTCCCTCAGTCCCTGCGTACTGAAAATGAATGCAACATATATGTCATATTACCGGATTATGATGTATTTGGACATTTTTTTTATTTTTGCCATGCTCATCTTTGCCGTAATTAAGATTATAACAAAGTATGATATTTATGTGGCAAAATGGGAGAAATTCTTATTTCTGATAGATCTTTGCCGTAATCATCTTTGCACTTTCTTGTAGTTAAGCCGCTGTTAAATTATTGTTCGGTAGAAGCCTTCAGGATACGGAGAATGTCCAAAAGCACTCTCAGGTTAACTTTTCATTGTGTAAACAGTGAATTGTTTACGTGTCCTATACCTATTACATACGAATGGGGATTGGATAACCATAAAATTTGGTGACACTATTATAAATTCACAAAAAATCTTAAAAATAGAAAATCTTTTACAAATTTATTCATTTACTTCTAGATTGATTACATTTTAAATTTCATTCAATTTGAGTGTATATTTGATGCTTCATCACGAGCCATTAATTTAGACCGTTATAATTATCATACAAATTTGATGTTACCTGGAATTGCTAGCATGGCACGTTTTCAGTGAAATATTGTTGTACTTCCATTAGAACGAAGTTTAACTTAAGCACTGATTCATGTAGTTCGCTATTGCTTCTTTTTGTGACTATTTTGCTATTTTGGGGGTAGAATGCTGAAAAGTGAGACAAACTAGGTTGTAATTTGGTTTTAGTGTTGTTCAGTAGTTGGTTGCAAATAACACATTGAGGCTTTTAATTATAGTGAGTACTGAGTAGTGACAATATTTTGTCCTATTTGCTTGTTTATCTCATTCACCAAGGAAATGTACAGGTATTCTAACCTTTGTTGTATGATTTTGTAAATTGCAGATGTGAAGCGTTTGATTGGGCGTCGATTCTCCGATCCATCGGTTCAGAGTGACATCAAGCTCTGGCCATTCAAAGTGATCCCCGGTCCAGGTGACAAGCCCATGATTGTAGTCCAATACAAAGGTGAAGAGAAGCAGTTTTCTGCTGAAGAAATCTCTGCTATGGTCCTTGCCAAAATGAGGGAGATTGCTGAGGCCTACCTCGGTTCCACGGTGAAAAATGCAGTTGTGACAGTTCCTGCCTACTTCAACGATTCCCAGCGTCAGGCAACTAAAGATGCTGGTGTAATTGCCGGGCTCAATGTTATGCGTACTATAAATGAGCCATCTGCAGCTGCTATTGCATATGGCCTTGACAAGAAAGTTAGCAGCTCTCAGGAGAAAAATGTTCTCATTTTTGACCTAGGTGGTGGAACATTTGATGTGTCTCTCCTCACCATAGAGGATAAAATTATCGAGGTGAAGGCGACCGCTGGTGATACTCACCTTGGTGGAGAGGACTTCAACAACAGAATGGTAAACCACTTTGTACAGGTGTTCAAGCGCAAACATAAGAAGGATATTACTGGTAATCCTAGAGCTTTAAGGTGTCTCAGAACAGCTTGTGAGAGAGCAAAGAGAACCCTCTCTTCCACTGCAAAGACTACCATTGGAATTGATTCTTCGTACGAAGGAATCGATTTCTGCTCCACAATTACAAGGGCCCAGTTTGAAGACCTCAACATCGATCTCTTCAGGAAGTGCATTGAGCTGGTTGATAAGTGCTTGAGGGATGCCAAGATGGACAAGAGCCGTGTCCATGATATTGTTGTTGTTGGCGGGTCAACTAGAATTCCAAAAGTACAGAAGCTTCTTAAAGATTTCTTCAACGGCAAGGAGCTGTGCAAGAGCATTAACCCCGATGAGGCTGTCGCGTACGGTGCTGCTGTCCAGGCTGCCATTTTGAGTGGTGAAGGTAATGAGAAGGTCCAAGACCTGCTGCTTCTCGATGTCACCCCGTTGTCTCTTGGTCTTGAGACTGCCGGTGGTGTCATGACTGTCTTGATTCCTAAAAATACTATCATTCCTTCCAAAAAGGAGCAGGTATTCTCTACTTACTCGGACAACCAGCCTGGGGTGCTGATTCAGGTATAAGCCAAGTTTTTTTTTTTTTTTTTTTTTGTTTGGGGGGGGAGGGGTAATGATCTACCCAAATTTGAAATGTTGTATCCACTTTTTAATCAAATTTAAATTTTAGAGTTCATCAGTGGTACATTTAATAAAAAATCTTTTGATTGTATTAAAATTTTGTCACATATATAATTAAGGGATAATGCTCCCACACCGAGTCCGCATCCCCTGGAACGGTCAGGGGTGAAGTAGCGAGAAATGGTCAGTTAATACTATAGTAATCATTAGTTCGGGCAGCATGGAGATTCCCGCCTGTAGCTTTTTAGGGTGTGGATTTTGACCCTTGCACCTGCGGTACCCCAGGTGATGTGAGTTTCCCACACTCTCCTAAACTATTCACTTGTGACAAGTTGCTAACTGACCCAATGATTAGCCATTTTTATGTATCAGAAGACCAAAATACCCTTGAGTGTTTATGCCATACTATTTAAAGAATTTATATTGAATTTTAGTTTGAAAAAATGTAGTACCTAGAATTATAATAAATCAAATATAATATTATACAATATATATGTTTGCCAAATTTTTTATATTTTTGATTAAATGTATAATTAAAAATTTCCGTTATATTTTTTACTTATAAATAAATAGCATTACATAAGTTTTCAATTTATTATGAGACTTTTTTTTGTTGAAAATGATAATCTTAAGAAAAAAATAAATTAGAAATAGTATAACAAAAAAATAATTATTGTATCAATTGAAATGTCTAGATTTTCTTAGGAATATATAATTTTTCATAAATTAAAATTCCATGAAACATAAGTATTACTTCAACTATAATAACACAAACAAACAAAGGCATTTCAGTCTTTGAACATATCATATTGGCTCATTAGAGGTTAATTAGCATGTGGGGGGTGTGATAGTCACAAAATATGTAGCTTAGGAGGGTGTTTGTCATAATTTAAAGTTTGGAGGGCAACTTGTCACAAGAGAATAGTTTAGGGGGTGTGGAGGCATTATCCCTATAATTAAGAAAAGAGAGTAAAACATCTGAATGCATAGAATCAATCACAAATGGTCATTGATAAATATATATTCAAATAAAAAAGTTGCATTTGGATAATTAATAATTGAATATTAATTGATATTTTTTTTTGCCCCCTCTTTAATTATGTTTTGGCTTCGTCACTGCAGGTATATGAAGGTGAAAGGACCCGCACCAAGGACAACAACCTTCTTGGTAAATTTGAGCTATGTCGGATACCTCCTGCTCGAGGAGGTGTGCCCCAAATCAATGTGTGCTTCGATATTGATGCCGATGGTATTTTGAATGTCTCGGCTGAGGATAAGACCACTGGCAAGAAGAACAAGATTACAATTACCAATGATAAGGGTCGTCTCAGCAAGGAGGAAATTGAGAAGATGGTTCAAGAGGCCAAGAAGTACAAGGCTGAAGATGGAGAGCATAAGCAAATAGTTGATGCGAAGGATGCTCTAGAAGATTATGCGTATAACGTGAGGAACACAATAAAGTATGAAATTATATCTTCAAAACTACCAGCTTCTGATAAAAAGAAGATTGAGGATGCCACTGATCAGGCAATCAGCTGGCTCAATAGCAACCAGCTGCTATTGAAAGCTGAGGAGTATGAAGACAAGATGAAGGAGCTCGAAAGCATCTGCAATGCAATTCTTGCTAAGATGTACCAAGGACAAGCACCTTATGCCTCTTTGGATGAGCCAACCTCAAAGGGCCCACCAGGTGGTGGTTACAAGATTGAGGAAGTTGATTACGTTGTGTTATTCTGAGTTAAATTTATCTTTTAGTGTTAGTGTGCTGTAGCTCCTAGCTAGTGTATTGTGTTTTGGTGGCATGATACATGTTTGATGTATTAAGTATTAATTTGGCCGGTCTGTTACTTTCTTGTTATGGTATTACATTGTGTTTTAATCTTGCAATCTTATCATACAATCAGGTCCTGAAATCTTTCAGATTTTATCAATTATTTTGATGTTCACCGAATAGGGGCTTTTGGTATTTGTATTGGCAAGGATTATGCAAATTCAGTTTTTGTATGTGATAGAGAAAGATATCCTTGAGAAGATTATCAGATGCCATTTTCATAGACATAGAGTTTATAGAGTACCATCATAATTCATAATGGTTGTTTAAATTTCTTAGTGAAATCAACGGTCAACCCACATGGGTTTTCCTGAACACAGACACGGCGCGGTTAGAAAACTCTTCTTTCAGCAAATCGCTCCGTTATTGGGTGTAAAAGAATGAAAAAATAGAAGCTCGCTTGCAGTTTTTTATTTATTCATCTTTTTGCGAAGCACGCAGCAGGAAGTATTTTCCAGTTTACTGAGTAGTTTCAGTGATACTGGTATATATGGGGGTTTTGAACTGTGCTGAAGTCTTTTCCAGTATACTGAGTAGTTTTAGCGGTACTGGTATGGGGATCTTAAACTACTGCGCTGTGCTGGTCCAGGCAATGAGGCAGTTTAAAGGCAGTTGCTCCCTTCTATTTAATACTGCAACAATTTGTGCAGACCCTTGAAATTATTGTGGCAACAAATTAATTAGCACTTAACAAAGCAAGTGCACCTTTGAAAATCCTGTGGTTCCATGTGCATTGTCAATTACAAAAATGCAATTCTGGAGTCATTCTTGTCAGTGGTGGTGCTCATCTTCATATCCCATGAAAAAAGAAAAACGATCCTTTCATTTTCTGGGCTGTACTTAAACACATTTGTGGAGCTAACAATATGTTAGCTGTACTTAAACGCAGTTGGATCTTTAAAGAGCTAACAAACGCTGCTTAAATTGAATATAATTGGAAACATAATCAATCTATAAGTTAAGCAATACTTATGTAAATTTTTTTCTATTTTTAAGATTTTTTATGATTTTTGATAAATTTTTAAAAATTGATATTGTCAAGATTGTCAAGATAACTATTATCCCTCCTCTTTATAAAATTCAGTTTGAAGAATTAACTTTTACTTAAATAGCAAAGCAGTTTATGATATAATTAACTTTCTTTTGCAAATTAATTGGTTGAAGGTAAAACCCAATTCTTTTTTCAAGTTTTCAATAACAAGTACTCATGTAGAAATATTTTCGTTAAATATAACGTCTACTTTTTGAGATTCAGAAAATATTAAGAATAATAATGACAAAAATTTACCGAAGTAATTCAATGAAAGTTACAGTTGATAAGAACTAGTTAATGCGGAGAGTAAATGCTTTTGTGGGAAAAACACAAGAAAGTAAGAAACCAGCTAGGAATTTCAAGCAACAATAATATATGTGTTAGGCTGTTAGCCTGTTAGCCGAGTAATGATGAATAGCGTGAATTGATTTTTAAATTACACAATAATAAATTTCAGTGAGGGAATTATGTCATCAAGTATTATCAATTATTATACCTTCTATTTTTTTTGTTAAGAAAACTACTGATAGCACTAGCTACTCCATATATGTGAACCATGTAAGTACCAATTAATCAATTGAAGAATGCACCAACCTCAAACAATCGAATATGTCGTGAAAAAATATAGTCTATATGCATCATAAATTCACGCTTTTCAGAGGTTCAGCCATGAATTTTGAAATCTTAAGAATTTCTAATTTTATGTATCACACATATTTACTTTTGCAATCTTTTATTAATTAAGATATAGAACTTTTTAAAAAAAGTTGTTCTTCATAAATAACTTGCCGGCGCCTGATAAATAAAAGGCAAGCACTTTGGAGCTGATCGATGCTAATTGCTATGAAGTTAATTTGCCACATATATATCTGCTTGAAAATAGGAAAAAAATGAAGGTACATTTCATTTCATACGACCAATACTATAGATGGCCAAACAAGACGAGCAAATCAAATCTCTCCTCTGGTTATATAATCAATTAATTAATTTGCTTGAGCAAAGAATTTCTTTCATTCCCGAGGTAACAAAGGTCTGTCTAAAATCCTAGTGGCCTATGATTCATTCATAAATGCTACATTAGACGAGGTGAGGTTGAGGCCTTTGTTTTGTGCTACATGCAACTGGTCTACAAGAAAATGGTATTTTACTGCCCATATAGACGTATACATATAAATAGAGTAATACCTAGCTTTCATTAAAAAGTTGTCCATAGCGTCTATATATTATATTTTGGGATGTACTTATTACATTTCCGGATGTATCTGTTAGTATGTCTATGGACGTATAGACAATTTTTCAATAGATGCAATATGTTTCTCAAAATATATTGTCGATACATTTTAAAATCAAAGGATAAGGGCAGCAGATGCTGTTAAAATCAACATATATAAATTTCAAATATTCAGTGCACAACAGGGGATATATACGGACTCGCAACATTTTGGGTGTATGTAAACCGAGATTAATGAGGGATGAAGCTAGCTAGCTACAATGAATGGTTACCAAAGAAGAGCCATACAAAAGGACGCAGCAGCTGGCCGTCGCCAGCCGCTTCCTCACCATGTTTTCAGTGCGTTTCCCTGCTCCAACATCCATACGCATGTATCATCTCCTCAAAAAAAAAAAAAAATACGCATGTATCATGATGCATGTCAAACCCCAATTCATATCCTCTGCTCTACTGCATTGTGCATTTCACAATATTAGCCATTGGATCGTCTCGACATCGGCGCTGGCACGAGTCTGGAGACGATCCAACGGCTGACATTGTGAATTGCACAATGCAGTAAGTTAGGGGATGAGCACTCGATCTCCCTTCCCTTGGCCTACACTACTCTACTCTACTCCTCTCTCTTTGTCTCACTCTATAAGTGATCAAGACACACTCAATCCACAAGCCATATCACAACTCAACAACTCATTAAAACTTGACACTAACATGGCCATGGAAGAAGGGAAGATCAGCTCATCATCATCATCCCAATCAAACAGTACTGGCGGCAATGCAAGATGGACGCCTACCAAGGACCAGATCGCCGTGCTTGAAAACCTGTACAAGCAGGGAGTAAGGACGCCTACAGCCGAGCAGATCCAGCAGATCACCGGCAAGCTGCGGGAGTTCGGGAGCATCGAGGGGAAGAATGTGTTCTACTGGTTCCAGAACCACAAGGCCAGGCAGAGGCAGAAACAGAAGCAGCAGACCTTTGCGTATTATAGTAAGCTTATTAAGAGAGCTCATCCCGGCCAGGTTCTGGCGCCCGTAGCTCCGATGCACCAGCTGCCGAATGCAGCTGTTTCTCCTCAGCCGGTTGCATGCAATGGTGTAGGTGAGTGTTTTTTTTTTTTTTTTTTTTGTGATCTTATATATTTATTTGTGTTTAGTTTTCTTGTTGCCTGCGTTTCTTCTTCTTATACATGCTTCACTTGGCTTTATTTATGGTACATTACTATGTATCCATCATAAAATGTTGAAGCTCCTTGTTTACTGCTTAGCATTATCTTTTTTTTTTTTTTTTTTTGGATTGGTAATGCTTAGCATGATCAAATGCATTCTGCAAAGTAGCTAATAGGAATGAATACTTGTTCATGTATATTTTTTTGCTTTTTTATGTCAAAACATAAATGCCACTTTGAATATTGCTTTTAATTTAAGAGCTATAGGTGGCACATATATATGGATAGCTTGTTTGATTAATATGAAACACATAATATATGCATGCTTGCATGTACAAAATCTTGAATTCTTGACACTACGTACCTCAAGGCACCAAAAAAAAAAAAAAAATTTAATTTGGGATTTGTTTTGTTTTAATCATCTAGCTATTTTTGTCCTAGGAAAAATTTCATATATGTTTTCATTATTATTTTTCTTCCTCATAAACATCTAGTCTGTGGTGAACACACGCCACCTCATCTTAGTATATATCAAACTATCATTACCATCACTGTTCCATGATTTTCTCAAAAAATATATTTTTTCCCATACAAAAAAATGTTTAGGAGATATATATACCAAGTGCCAAATCAGTACCTACAGACAGTACAGTGACAGTGAGTGAACATGAGCTTATTATTTTCTGATATTTTTTTTCAAAATTATTGCCTTTTTTGCAGTCATTTTTAGGCCTACTATGTACCCAGCACCACAACCTGGAAGCCTCAATTACTACAAACAGCCCCAAACACAGGCCCAAACCCAGGCCCAATATTCTGCAATGTTCAATCCAGAACCCACCAAAATGAGCCCATCTCATGTATTTCAATCACAAAATCTCCCTCCAAAACATGCACTGCAGACAAGCAACAATTGCTACCACAGTGACTATGCTTCTGTTTCTAATGCTGAGACTGGAGCAATTGGGAAAGAAACCCTGCAGCTGTTCCCGTTGCATCCGGCAAACAGACGATGCGAGAGGTCCGGAGGTTCAGTTACATCGGATTTGGCTGAAGTGTCAGAGAGGGTGGATGAGGAAGGGGAAGAGGAAGTTGGCTGTGAGCATCAGCACTTGTTTGATTTCTTAGGTGCACTTAACGGGTAAAATTCAATGTGGATTGTAGTTGACTTCTCAGAAACAAAAGGTGTCTCTTTTTTTTTGTTGAACTATATGTTTCTGTTATGAATAGATTGCCATGCAGTGTTTAGTTAGAGACAAGAATTAAGAATTGGGTGGATCAATTGAATGTTAGAAAACATTTTATCGGAGCGACAGAGTCAGATTTCTTACTGGTAATTTGCTATCGCAAGATAGGCATTCTTCAAATCACTAATCTCTCTAATTCAATAAATGATAGTTATTAAGCTATGCTGAACGATTAGCATGTATGTTTTAAGTATTCTAAAACAAGAAGGAAAATGTCACATTAATGATTAGCAATAAAAAACAATCGGTAACAACTAACAATATCTGCTGTTGCCTGCAGAAATTGAAGTACCTTGACCAGTCACAACTATATAGCTTAATAGATTTAGGAAAATGGGAAATGATCAAAGCAAACAAGAAATTAGACCCGATTAACTAAATGCAGTGTTTTCTGCAGCATAATAAAACCCCCAACAGCAATCAAAAACTCGGCACCTCATTTCCTCTTGTCAGATCAATGATCCAGACGGCCTACGGAGATTTGAGAAGCACAGTCAAATATCTGTGAATATAATCAACTGAAGTACCGAACATGGTTCAAAAATTAATATGGAAATCAACAAAAGAGAAGCAACACAGTACCTCACATTTCTAAACACATTAGCCATTTCCTCTCCCTTATTAATTTCTCAGCTCTCTCTGAGCCTTCTCTTGGAGATCTTCAGTGCAAGCTTTTCACTCCCTACTTCAGCTCTGTAGTTCTCCTCTTAACGAGCAGATCAGGCACTTCTAACCAAGTTGCTAACAAACTGAACACTCGTGTTGGTTTTCTATTTATGTTTTAATCAACCAAGCGTACAAACAAACATACAAACATAGTACAATTAATATATTTTCAATACATTGTAATTAAGTAATGACATAACTGATGGAAAAAATAATGCAAATTAAGATCAAACAAACTCACTAAAATGCTCAAATAAGCCCTGTACGTTCAGGTGGGATGTGGGATGGGCTGGGCTGATTTTTGCTTTTAGTTGGTGCAGTTGCATCTGGGTTTTACACTACAAGTGATGGAAAGTTGGGTTTTTATTTCGGATTGCAAATGAAATGCTATTTAAGTCGACGATGTCTACAATGCCCAAAATGTAACTTATGGGCTTTTGTATTTCGCCATTAAAATTTAACTATTATTAAATTAAAATGCATCGTCAAATAATATTAAAATCTTGTCGAAATTGTCAAGAAAATTACTGTCAGTGGTCCTTCGTAAATGAAAAGTAATAATATTAATAAAGACTGGCGTTAAAATATTTGAGGAATTAGGTCTTAATTTGCTGATTAACAGTAGCGGAGCTTGGCCCAAAATTAAGGGGGCCGAAGCTAATAATGTATTATGTGAACTAAGCATCAATTATCAAAACAACATACATAATATTAATATGGAGTAGAACTATTACCGAAACGTTTTCATTTCACTTCGAAATACTAATGACTCAAATTATATTTTATCATGTCCAAAATTCATTTTATGATTTCCAATTAATTCATCATACGAGAATATGGGGATACAAAAATTTTCCAGTTTTAGAGTTTTTGAAGTATTTATTTCGGATTTTTTTTAAAATTTATGTATAAATAAACACTATTTTATTAATATTTTAGAGTCATTTTAAAAAAATCCAAAACAAATACTTAAGAACCAATAAAAATGAAAAATTTTGTATTGTCTAGTATTAGTATAGAATTTAATGGGAACATAAATCAAAATTTTAGGGCATAAAAAAATATAATTTGATTCGCTAGTATTTCGGAGGTAAATACGTTTTTCATGTTAATTTAATTTCATAACATGATAGAAACAATTTCGTTCATTGTTCATAATTTAAGTACTTTTTTAATATAATCATTCTTTTTTAAGAAAAACACCACGTGACAATGAAGCACCACCATGCATGGATAAACATAAATTAATTTCACATCGCCATATAATAATACTGTTAAGCTATTCTAATATAAAAAAAATATCCCAAAAAAAAAAAAAAACTCAAGAGAAGCACCGTGAAATAACAAAGTGAAATACCAATAAGCTATCCTAGATGATGCCGAGAGTGGTGTGGGGGGGGGGGGGGGGGGGGGGGGGGGGGTTGGCAAAGTATGACTTACCTTGAAATTAGAGTGTAAAATCTATAACCAGGTAGTGACTTTTAAAATCAAGGGGGGGCATAACCCAATTTCATAAGCTTAAGCTCCGCCCCTGCGGATTAACTTTACTTTAATCATCTAAAAGACTAAAGCCTAAATTAGTTGAACAATACTTAAGCAAGTATATATATTGATTCAACCATATTTGCATGATTATATATATATACTAGGAAAGAGTCCACGCGTTACTTTGGACTAAAATTATTATAATTTATAATAAAGAACCGAAAGCTCATCCCTTGTGAATAAACAAATATGGGTCTTAAATTTTAATGAGCCGAAATATTTATGTACGTCAGTGGTGATCAACCTAAGTAAACAATCAACGGCTGAAGTTTCTTCTTTAAGGAAAATAAAACATTCATGTCAAAAAATCTAATCTCCTTGATATATTTTTTGGACCAGGCATGCAACAGGTGCTATGAAGCAAACCAACAAAAAAACAAAATAATAACTTGAGATCAGAGAAGCACATTGGATTTGTATTATCAACATTCAACAAAACATGGATCCGAGCACGGGTTTCAAGGCAGCTGTCGTGGGTTTCTTACTTTCTTTTTCCCTTTTCTCTGTTGCAGTTGTTTGGGCGTGAATGTCCTTTAGTGCGCAGTACGGTACGGCGCGGACGGACGACCTTTAGATTATAGGGAAGTTTTTTGAGATTGTATTTAGCACGAATCTTAAAGCGATCGGATGGCTCACCTACTGTGCCGTAAGGTACTGTGCAGTAGGTGATAGCAATTGGTTGTTTGGTCACTCTCACCATGATTCCCTCCCTTCTTTTTTAGTTAAAGTTGCTGCTGGTCATTGCCCTGTTTTCTTGACTTCAGGCAGTGAGTGAGGCAGGCATCTACATCTTATCTTATTCCATGTTGGTGGAATGGTTGCAATCTTGCAACTCATTCCCCCTTTATCTTTTTTTTTTCTCTCTCTGCCCAAAGTGATCTTACTTCTTAGTGACTTAGTCTATATATGCATGGCCTTGTGATATTCACTCCAACAATCTGAATAGGCTCTGGTACTACATATTATGGCTGTCCAGGTACATATAATCAACTCATTTTTTTCCCTGATTCTTTTGCATTGATTGAACATTTTGGGTGAATGAATGTATGCATTTTTAGTGTACTAAAGATCATGTAATATATGGCAGGAGGAGAATGGATGGCCACTGGGGCTGGGAACAGTGAATGTGAGAGCAGGATTGATGGGAAGTAGAGATTTTTCTGGCTCTCTCTCTTTCAGTACACTCTTCACTGCCTCTGAAAGGCTCTCTTCGGTTTCTTCCTCAGACTATGGTTTTGAGGTAATTATATATATAATTCCAAAAATTATACTGTAGTGTTGTACAGTTAAATGTATATATTTGTAAGCGTGCAAAATCAAAACATGAAGAAGAACAGAAAGTACTGAAAACTGGAGTTACATTCATTGTCTTATTTAATAGTTCTCTCCACTTTCATGTGCGCTTGTTTTACTGTGGTCCAACATTTTTTTTTTGTTTTTTTTTTTTCTCGATGATTTCATTCTTTTTGCTCGGTTACTACTCATCATTTTGTTTCTTACTTGTTATCAATAAAATCCATGTTTCCACAAACAAAAAAAAAAAAAGGTCCACTCAAAAATTTGTAATTACATGATAAATATTACAAGAGCATATTATCTATTGCAGCCATTTCCTCCCTATTCAAACAACCAAAGCAGGACACTGGGGAGCCTCATCGGCGTTGCGAGCATGTTGGAGTTCTCCAACAGACCCATCAATTTGGGAAGTAGAAGTGCTAAAAGAGGCCTCAAGATCAAGGACCTGTTCTCTCTGTGCCTCAGAAACAATCTCGATGCGGAATCGGTTGCGAAAGCGCCTTCTCTTCGGCGATTTCTTGAGATGGAGAGGAGAGCAAACAATGCTCAGAGGAGAACAATACTAGATATTCTTTGATCTTCGAAATAAGTAGAGAGAAAGATGGGTTTTGTGGATTAAAAAATTGGGGAAAAAAATAAAACTATATGATTAGTAGTTCGTGCCATGCAGACATTACATTTTAATTTTTTTATAGTGAAATAGTTCTTATATATTTTTTCATAATCTTGCAGCTATATCTCATTAATTGTTTTTAAAACCTAAATTATCTAAACTATTTGCTCTTTCCATTCATATAAGAAAGTTCGGTTCTTTAACTGGGGGAGAAATCAGCCGTACCACAGTAACTCCTGAATCCTGATCTACTGGCGTGGTGCTGCATGCTTAGAGGTAGCAGATTGTCGGTCAGATCGGGTTCGGGTCGGGTTAATTTGACCAAATGGAAAATGTCGGGTTGGGTTGGGTCGGGTCGGACGGGGTTTTTTTGGGTTTGGCCAGATTTTGCATCTCTATTCCCGGGTCGGGTCAGATTCGAGTCAGTTTGCATTTCCCTAGAACACGGGTCGGGTCAGATTCGGGTCAGTCTCACTTTTCTTGGAACACGGATCGGGTCGGGTCGGTCGGGTTTCGGGTCGGACGGGTTTTTTGGGTCGGGTCAAATTTTGCCACCTCTCAGCATGCTATTAATTGCCACAATAATGCTGCTGAGGATTCATTAATCAGCCATCTTAATGCTAAGTTGCTTCCCCCTTAATCCATAAACGCTCTCATAACATACATGTTAACATTGTATATCTGTAAATATGCGATTTTTATTTTTTAAATGAAATATTGTTGCGATTGTTAAAGTTTCTAGTGGTCAACGGGTCGCACAGAAGAGAAAAATGAGAAACTTAAATGTTCGAAGAAAAGAGTACTTATGAATTTATTTATTTTCATAATAATAACCGGTTCAAAGATGAAAGATCCGTTTCACACATAGTTTTTTTTTTTTTGAACATCAAAAGTTTTTTTTTTTTTGAACATCAAAGACTCTTAGGCAACATATTTTATTCATAAGAAGTGATTACATTCATAGAGAATAACAGAAAATTTTTCAATCCAAAACCAAATAACACAATATAACATATTCTATCTACCATCAAACCTTCTAACTTCGATAAAATATAATTTTTCCTCTAACACTAGAGATTAATTTGAAAAGTACAAAGTTTATTTCTTAAAGTTACCGGCTTTGATGAATCACGTCATCTTTGATTGAATGGACCAGAATTGTTGTTAAGCGCTCCATAAAACTCCAATTTTTAAACTAATTTATTGGAAGTCGAAGCTAATCTGTCTTCTCAAAGGTTTTCTATGGTACAATACTTCTAATGAAGAAAAACTAAATACTCTTGTTAAAAAACAAGAGCGACGAAAGAGCGGACGCAAACTCGACGAAAGGACAGACGAAAGCTCGACAAAACAACAAACAATACCACGAAGATCATTATCAAATAAGTGGGAATAACAAGATGCGGCGAGGAGGAGTAAAAGTGACCCCTCCCCACCACTAAAATTTAATTTGGAGGAAAAAGTTTTTGGCTTTTTTTTTTTTTTTTTTTTTAGAGATGGCGCTAGGTTTCACACATATTTAAAACAAACAAACTATATATATACTGGATTGATGGTTCAATACTTCAATCAGGGGCGAAGCCAGAAATCTGGCATAGGGGGGCCGGATCGCCGGAGTCAAAAGACAGACATATATATAAAAAAAATTGTTAAGTATCGTTGAGAGCTCGAACACAAATAGTCATAATAAAAGACGGGACAGAAGGAAGGAATGAAGAGATGAATAAGAAAATGACCACATTTCATGTAATTAAATTAATAAAACAATAATAATTGAATTTACGAAAAACAATAAACTTTTCAATTAATTTTAAGACCTTACATGGGTTTTTATAATTCTATATAAAGTCTAACTCCATATGTAATTTGAGGAGAGATTCAACAACCATGGTCATTGATATCCATGGTAGTCATTTCATTATTTATATATAAATGGACAAATGTAAACTGTTAGATGTATTATAAATCATTTTAATAACATATACACAATAAAATGATAAATGATAAAGTATTGATGTTATTTCCATAGTAATTGAGAGAGGAGAAAAAAATTATAAAATTTCAACCATTGATTTTTGTTAATTTTGATGCACATTTAAATAAAATCAAAATTATATAATTTTTTGTGTACACATAAAATATAATATATTCTAACACCAATTATCAATTAGTTTTATTTATTAAGATTTTGAAATGTAGTTATTCAAAATTTAATTTCATGGTCATTTGATCAGTCACCAAAAACATGATTATTTGATCCCTCTTCATGTAATTTAGGGAGCCAGTAAAGACTCATACCAGTGCATGAAAAACATAGGGGGGCCAAATAAATTTTTTTTTATAAAATACACTGACAAATTAAATGTCAGTACGTAATTTGGGAAATCATGGGGGTCTTAGCACCCCCAGTCCCCCCTTCTCTCCGCCCCTGACTGCAATCAGCTTAATTTGTAGCAGGATATATACACAGACCTTGAAATTTTGACTGCAAGCTACGCTCAATATATTGATGAACCAAATTAGTGAGCCCTCCATATATAATTAACAAAGGTTATGTGGACTGAGTCAATAAATGATCATAATTACATTATTAGAAACGAAATCTCAATTAATTATTAAGCTACGGAGGCACCGAATGGTATTGACTGCTTGTTACTATATTAATCGAGTAGTTATATCAATAATTAAATATTCATAATAACATTGTTTTATATTTAAAAAAGTAAAAATGAATTCCGTACATAGGACGAACTACGAACCAATCTTATTGCATCTTATTTCCTCAGTCAATATATATAGAAGGTAAGTGAAATAGATGGCAATTTTATGACTTATATTTCATAATAAACAACTTTACATGCATAATAAACAAATTTACATATATAATTAGAGAGTACATAGCAGGTTTGATTGGTCAAATATAATCCGTATCAATGGCCGGCACCAACTACAATTGTATTGTTGTATGAGCTCCCAATTTACTAATATTTATTATTTCCTCATCAAAAATGAAAAGCTCTTTATTATTATTATCCTGTCAATAAATCCCTCTTACGTAAAAGTTTGAATTGCTCTAGATTGTCCCATGTCACGAATGAGGGGAATGGGAGTTAAAAAGTAAACCGTATGAAGAGTCAGAACTTTATTATTAATCTAAACATCAGAAAAGTACAGGGCCATTCATAAATGATAATTAATCAGCCCAGTTTACCAAATCGTAACCACTCAATTATCAATTATGTATCAAATTCAAAAGAATTCCATGGAGCTAGTCAACGAGATCACAATCAAATATCTACGTTCATTGAAGGACAGTCCATAGAATTTAAATATTACAAATTAGATATATATAACTGTTACAAAATTGGATATACGTAACTATTACAAACTTTGTATGTCCATATGTGAACAGTTATTTATTCAGTTGACACTATATGTTTCCGAAAAGAGAATTGCATGAGCAAATCTCATATATAAGGTGTTACAAATTGAATGTAACTGTTACAAAATTTGTACATTATGAACATATAAACAGTGTTTCACTTGACACTGAATGTTTCCAAAAAGAGAATTGCACCTCCAATCCCATTTAAGGCCCTCTTCTTCGCACGAATTGAGATCCTCTGAGTTAACTCAAAAATTGAGTTTGCCCGTATAGTTATTTTATAAAAGGCCATGTAAATTCTAAATACTGACCATCTTGACTGTCTTGACCGAGATCCGGATCCTATGGCCCAAATCTGTTCAGAGTTAAACTCAAATTTTGAGTAACTTAGAGGATACGGACTCCTTGGTTCTTGCACTGTGTAAATGACATCAATTAAAGATTCTCGATACTCCTATATATAGACATACATATGTAAAAAAATCAACAGCTGTGTTCTGGTAATATTTTGACTTCTAACTATATATATATGTCGTATGCAAATAATATAGTGGAGCAGGTATTCTTACGGTGTTTATGTTGACACTTAATTTATAGTAAACACAACACCTATAGCTTTCCTTATGTCTTCTACATATATCTTTAACCAATCCACTTTGATTCAAATTCTGATCTTCTCTAGTCTTGCATTTGCAATGGCAGCTCCATTTTTTGACGACTTGAAGAAGCAAGCTTCTTTCTACCTGAAGGAGACAATACGTGCAGCTCGATTAGTTCTAACCGACGTCACTCCCGTGCAATTGTTAGTATACATCTTCTCTAGTTTTTCTTATCAAATAAGTATAATTTTTAGTTTTTTTTTTCTATAATTTTGCTTAGGATATCTGTTACAAATATTGGTTATAACTTATATATACATCAAGATGTATTCCTCCATTCTCCAAGTAGAAAGTGAAGAACACAATGTTTATTTAATTATTCCTTCATCTCAAAATAGAAGATTACACATGCAACTGAAGTAAATTTTATCAATTTTGATTGATGAATTCTGTCTCGAAAAGTTTAACGGACGACGTGTGTTCTTGTAATATAGGATGGTAGAAGAAGCAACCAGTGGAAGTGCACGGCCACCGGATGCAAAAGCAATGCGTTTCATATCTCGATCCGCATTCGAATCCGACGCATATTACAGAATCATAGAAATTTTACACAAAAGGTTAACATCTTATTATTGGATTCTGATTAAGTACCTCTATCAGCCGATTTGGTATACGAGCATATATATTTTACGATCTTTAACTTTCTGGCAACAACCAGGCTATCGAAGTTCGACAGGAAGCATTGGAGAGAAGCATACAATTCTCTGGTACTCCTGGAATATCTGTTAACTCATGGCCCAGAGAGTTTTGCGATCGAGTTTCAAGTAGATAGTGAGACTATACAAGAGATGCGTACGCTCCAGTACATCGATGAAAAAGGGTAAACTTTTTATGTACCAGTTCTGTATGACAAACTTGTTAGTACATTATCGCGCGAGTATCGTCCAGCAAAGGGTATTTGGATGGAATTAAACAAATGCTTATTCTATAATTTCTGCATAAATTGGTTAATATATATATCCTTCTGTACAACAAAAGGAAACGATAAAAAATGATCTTGTTATCTATGATGTAATTGGTATACTGCATACCTATTAGTTTTTGGCAGATCGGTAAAAAATACGGTGCTATTGTATATATTTCTTCACAGACATAATATATTTCAAGGTAGAAAGATGAAGTAACTGTCGAACAGTTCGATACTTGATTTTTATAAGCTTACAGATAAATTTATATGAAGAAAACTTGATCTGTTGATCACATGATTTATACTGGTTTCTTCACTATCAGGTTCAATTGGGGCTTAACTTTGAAAAACAAATCAGAGAGGGTTCTCAAGCTGCTCGAAAGAGGGACCTTTCTCAAAGAGGAGCGGGAAAAGGCTCGGAAGCTAGTTCATGGAATCAAAGGATTCGGAAGTACAAACGGAAAACTGCCATCGACAAGTAACGACAGAATAAACCTCGAACCGAATTTGTTCCGCAGAAGCAACTCGCAGTATGAAACGTACACCGGAGATGAGATAAAGAAGCTGATTTCATCGAATTCACTGGTAGAGAGGCAAGCACAACCAGATTTCGAGGAAGCTCCTGATCATGACCATCCTTTCTATTGTGAGCAGAAGAACAAGGAGTCGCTACTGCAGTGGCACCTCAGCGTAGAGATGATTAACTAGGTTTGTTCGAGCTCTTAAACAGCTCTTTTGAATTCGAAATTGATCGGCTAGTTTAATCATTAATCTGAAGTGATGTTTGTGTTCTTCATGTATACACAACCTTGTAGGCATCTATATTCCTTTTTCTTTTTTTTTTTTGTTACATATAGTTTTTTTTTTTCTCTTTTGTCTTTGTACATGTTACTGTAAATGCGTGTATAATTTAGTGTTATTTGTTGCTATTATTTTGTAAATAACAGAAATAAGGGTACATGACTACCAAAAAAAGAAAAAAACAAAGAAAAGAAAGAAAAAAAAAATGATACACTTCAAATGGAAAAGCACAAGGAAAAAAATTGCATGCCAATGTATTGGGAGCTCAGTGAATTTCACTCTATAATTTTCAATTCTGATCACTCGATTCTGTTTCTATAATTTTCAACTCGAATTGAAAAAATGATACCAATTCAAATATTTAAAAGCATTATTGAGAACCAGAGTAAATTAATTAAATGGCCAAAATAGATTATTGGATAGTTGATCATCTTCAATGAAACAGAACAATACTGACCATCAATAGCTCATCAGCTCCAATGAAATGTAACAATACTGGTCACTCTTTATATCCATTCAATGCTAGAGCAATAAACAGTGTATGGTAAGTTCTATGAAGGAAAACACGCTGAGTCCATCCTATAAAGTAGGTCACCCATTTACTACGTCTCTCTCACAATCGGTCACACTCACATATATTCATGTACTTGTCACATAGACATATATGTTTATTGGAAACCGTAATGTATATGTTTACTAGAAAGTGATATATATTGTTCGGAAAGATATAAATGTTCACTAAAAAATAATATTTGTTCATTAAAAATATGGTGGACCGTGCATAGATAAAATGGATGGTCACTAGCATATTACTCTTCTATAAATGCCTCCAAGATTCCAAGAACAAGCTTTGTGAAGGTAGCAACCTTATCACTAACAGTGAACAGCTATAAGATAAGTCCAGTACTTCCTTTTGTCTGACAAACAAAACAACAGTAAAATGCTGCCTGCTGGTGTTTTAATGATTGCATTTGCATTGTTTATAACAAAATTACTACCAGTAGACCTACCATGAATGATTCGGTCAAATCACCAAAGAGGAGAAGAGAGAACTACCAATTGGCAAATTAAGAACCCTACACTACTGGTACTGGTACTGGTACACTGGCACTGAATTGAGCCTGAATATTTTTCAGTACAGTGCAATAATGGATTTAGTTGTTGCTATTGATTATTGGTTTCTTGGAAATTCATGTTTGGAGGTTTGTAGCAAAATTGGTGTACAGTAAAAGGTCCACACTTAATTAAACCTCCTTTAATTTTTTTTTTAAATCCAAAACAGCATGCACATGATTTTGGGTTAGTGCAATATTAAGACAAATGATGAATTTTCCACCGAAACAAAAGTTGCTCCCAAAATCCAAATTGGGATCAAAATGGAGAAAAAAAAAAATGGAAAATAAATCGTTAACTTTGATATTAAATCACGGTTCATTTATAAATTTTGGTAAAATGTTGCTGCATCAAGATAAATCTTAATCTTATCTTACTGAATTCATTCATAGCTGTTGCAAGGTTTGACCTTTAGGTAGTCCTGTTAAAGATGGGACTGAAACAATGAGTTTTTTTTTTTTTTTTTTTTGAAAGCTTGACAGTTGTCAAAACAATGAGAAGTTGGTTTTTGTTCTTACTTTATTTGGCAAAGCATTTTAAAAAAGAAAAATATATAAAATAGGGTAAACAAAAACAAAACCAAATTAATCTTTGCACGCACTTGTGTTGGAGAAAGCTTATTACCAGAACAGGAAAAATTAGGCAAAATGCAGTGAAACATTTCCAGCATCCGTCTTGTCTTTTATTATGCGCCGGGGACCCAGCCACAAATCATAGCAAGGGAATATATCAACAATATATTATGAGTTTTTTTTTCTAAAATTCAAAACAAGTACTTAGAAAACTCTAAAAATGAAAATTTTCTGTATACCCTAATATTTTTATATAAATAATCTATTGAGCACCATAAATTGTTATTTCAGATATTATAACATAAATTTTAATGTGTTAGTGTTTCGATTTGAAATGCTAGCGTTAGTATAATAGTCTTTAGCTCTTATATCATATCATATCATATGATTTCTCATTTCCAGCGCAACGATTTATAGATCCATACCAGACCTAAAAAACCCAGCTGAGAAACCGGGCCCCATGAGCCCACATTCGCCTAAAAACTTGTAAATTAGGCTGTACCAGTTACCAGTATCAGGCCCTGGGCCCATCCTCTCTGGCCCTACAGTCCTACACAAAGGCTAGAAAGAAAGTCTAGAACCAGAAGCCATGCGCCTGGTACGGACATGCATTTAAAAAGATCTCTTCTTTGGGGGTGCGTTTGGATTGCTATGAAATAATACTTTAATCTGATTAGTAAGTTATTCCTAACTTTTGTGTGATCCAAACACATATATGCTAATCCGGATTAGTCCGAATAGTGGCTAATCCGCTATTTCTTGTAAAACATGGATTAGCTACTATTCTTTTCTACCATCCATCGTTATTCTAAACAAACAATCCAAACAATATTTTTACTATCCCGAATAGCACCATATTTCTACTATTCTTTAACTAATCTAAAAATCACTATTTTCTTATTAATCTTATCTACTGTTCTCTATTCTACTATTCTTTTACTAATCCTTGCACAATCCAAACGGACCCCTTCTTTTTGGTAATTTTTGATACATGGAGAACTTTTCATTAACAGTTTTGTTTTGCAAGATATGCACTTTCCCTGATGGGAACTCTCCTGTCAGAAATCTTGCACACGAAAACTAGGTAGTGAGTTTACAGAGCGCCTCACAGAATCAGAGCTGAAATAAGAAAAAGGGCAAGGGCTAGAAATGATGACGTGGGAAATAGGCAGAATTTATTGCACAGAATCCAGCTCATGGGTAGGCCCATGAATCATAATGATGAAGTATCAATGTATCAGCGATCAGTTTTTTTTTTTTTTTTTTTGAATTCAAAAAAAAAAAAAGTATTTCCTCCGTCTACAATTAAATGAATTTATATCCTTTACAACTTGTCTACAATTAAATAAATTTATACTCTTTGTTTGAATCCACTTTCTTCCTCAAAAAAAATATATATTACGAAATTCTTAAAATGTCTCTTGTCTCCTTCTAAAGAATGTTCACTTTTCTACTAATTGAGGGCATAAAAGTAATTTTACTTTCTCATTATTTCTTTTGACTTTTGCTACAAATTCATTCTTTGTAGACAGAGGAAGTATCATCGATCAGTGTAGTAACGACGGCATCAAAACAGTAACACCATGTTTGGTTGTGTCATAAGTGAGGAATAACGTCTCTATTCCTCACTTAAAGAGCCAAACATGGATAATTTATGGCTCTATAAAGAGGAATAGACAGATTTTCTGGCTCCTTAAGTTAAAGAGCCGGTTGGGGTGGTATAACTTATTCCTGAGAGTTACGACTTAGTGGGTCCCACAAATCAATAGTAAGGTTAATATTTTACTATTTTCTCTGTACTTTCTCTCTCCCAAGCCCCTTTCTTTCCCAACCAACACTGCCAATTTTTCTACTTTTCCAATAGATTAAAAACCAAATCATTGAATCCCAGTTTTGATATATTAAACAATTTCAACACAGTAGAAAAGATCTCCACGGTTTCCTCTATCTATCGAGACCAGTCATGGGATTATTCCGATCTCGATTTCGACACATATGCAATGCTCGATGCAGCAAAAATGGCAGCGAGTTAGAGGTAAATGGGAAAGTCACTATCTTATATGGTTCCGACAACAATGGTAAATCAAAATAAGGTGTCCGTTGATTGGGTGATCGGCAAAGTTTTGGAGAGACAAAAATTTTGAACATTGTTTGCTAGAAAACGAGCAATAGAAATGTTTCTGACCTCAACCAAACATGGCAGCGGGTTAGATTGTATTGCCTCTTTTATAACCAAACATGAATAAAATTTGCCAACATAAGTATACATTAGAAGTTATGCCGTCATAACTTTACACCTCAACCAAACATGGTGTAAATGAGTAGATGGATTAAATTACAGAAAGAAGGTGCCTACGGGTTTTTCTCCAAAAAAAAAAAAATTACAGAAAGAAGGAAAAGGTGTACACTGTCTGTCCGCATTTCATCCATTTGGAACGAACAGTATGCTTCCTTTCCTTCTACAACTACATACTTACATTACACACGTGCAAGGTTTAAAACTTCGAATTATCAGAACTTAAAAGGTAAAAAGACAGGCACCTAATTCGCTTGGCCACTATTCTCAAAAAAAAAAAAAAAAAAAAAAACTTGGCCACTAAAATCTAAATCCCCAACTCTCTTTAAAGTTTAAACCCTTTTATTACCAAAAGGTAAATTTGACTGATGGGTTTCAGTGCTTCACAGCTCAGAAAAAGTACAGTACTTCTCCAGTGGAAATATACTGGAGAGGAAAGAAAGCAACTGAACAAAGGACATGTTCAAGTTCAACTGAACAATGCACCAGACTCCTGGAGCACCATTAACACAAAAGACCAACCTTACAGAAATAAAACTCTGTACTAACACCATACGGTCATATATATGCGCCGGACTCATGGAGAGTTGGTTCGGAAAAGGACGCGGACAGATGGAATGAATCTCCCGGCCAGCTCACTGAACATACGCTTACTCTCCGGTGAGGTTACCGCTGATAATGACCAAGTATCTCCTGCTGTACTGCATTTTGCAGTTCATGACGTGAGCCGTTAGATTGTCTTGAGATGCGTGCCATCTCGGATTTCCGCGAATCTCGAGACGATCCGACGGTTCACATCATGAACTGCAAGATGCAGGGAGTTAGGGGATAAGCACTCCGCTGATAAATAACAGGAGAGAAGCAAGGCAGCTAAAAACAAAAGTACTCTCTCACTCTGAATGAGAGATTGGCGGCTTTCTCATATATCATATATTCATATGCATATCCCGTGTTAAAAAGGACCCAATTGCATTAGTTTAGTTTAGCTTAGCTTAGTTTATTGATCCATAATATCTTCATCAGAGTTGATCAGACAGTGTAATTAATTAATTAATTAATGAGGATTTACTTTTTTTTTATTTCTTTCAGACTTAATATCCTCGAATCTTGACCTGAACCAGCAAAGAAGAAAAGACTCGGTGATAGATTTAAGTTATTCAAACCTTTTTCTTTTTCTTTTTCGAAGTATCTGTTGCCCGAAAAGATCAAGCAAAGTTATGTATAAAAGGAGCACAGAAAGTTCCAGCACTATAGAAGAAGCACGAAAGATTGAAAAAGAAATGTTCTTTTCTTCGGTTAAATCATGAGTTCGGTTCATTCACAATCACTGAATCTCACAACTCAGTCACAGCCAATATATATTTCCGTGAAGGACTAAATAATTGGAGCTGCCCTGAAAAAGTACATTTAATGCTGAAATAAAGATACCAAATATATATAATAAATAAAATAAAAAGGGAACTTTTGCTCTATACGTAATGAAAATTTATTTCCACCAAGATCCAATATTCCAATGTGTTACATATTTCCCCTCCCCTAAATATTATCATAAAAACAAAATAAAAATAGAAATTACCGCTGCCTTTGCAGCACCAATTTTCTCCCATTTCTCTTGTACAGTTTTCCCACCAATTAACATACATACCAACCAAAGTGAAATTTAGAAAAAAATAAAATAAAAAAGGAAACAGAAAATGAAAATGAAAAAAATTAATAGTAATAATATTCAAACAAAACTTTACCACATTGAAGAAAAAAAAAAAATGGCAACTATCTCATAATACCAGCAAAGGCAGCAAAATTCCTATACACCAAATGATCAATGCAGGGCAGCATCTCAGAGCGCCCGCAATCGATTCGATTTCGCTCCTCATCCCCGGGGGAGACGAAATTCTAGTCGGCGGCACTTCAGAAATCTGCGGAGGCAATCCAACGGCACCGGGGCCAGTGGCAGCGATCGGGGCAACCGCAGGAACCTCTCCTTGACCCGATTGCTTCCCGAACATCTCCCGGGGAAGCAACACCTTTGACACCGCAAAGACCGCCACGGGGTTTTGATCGAACACCGTCCGGGTTATGCACGCTTGCACCACGCCGGTGTCGATTGCCACCGAGCCATTGACCCGGGTGATGTTTAGAGTGAATCTACCGGCCTCGGTATCCTCGGTGGCTAAAGTCGGTTGAACCGGGTTCACAATCGACTCGAGCGAACCAAGCGGGTAATAGGAATGCAGCACGTGGAACCGGAGGACCGCGGATTTGCGCTCGGCCGGCAACGACTGGAGGCGTTCGGTGGCGGGTAAGCCCGCGAACGCCTCGTCGGTCGGCACGAACGCGGTTATCCCCGCGCCGCGCTCATCACCTTCCAATTCGGCTGCCACGCCGGAGGCCTCCAACATGGAAGCCGCCACATTGAATCCCCGCGCCTCGATCAGGATTCTAGTAATGTTCATGGCCGTCACGGGAGGGTGCATGTAGCCCGACGCGGTCAAGTCGAAGCCGTACGGGAGAAGCAGGGAATCGACAGTGAAAACACTGATGTTGTACGGCACAGTGGTGATGAGAGAAAGGATAGTGGCATTAGAAGGTGAGAAGGGGGCCGGGGATTTGAGCGTAGGTTTGCCATTAATGGAGGTGAGGTTAACCGAGCCGAAATTGGCGGTGGCGCGGCCGGTGGTCTGGTAGAGAGTGGTGACGAGCTTGCCGGCGGGGGGCAGGGAGCGGAGGTCGGAGGGGGAGAGGTATTGCAACAGGACGTGGTAGCGGAGGACGTCGGCTATGTCGAGGGAGGCGGAGCGGGCGGCGAGCTCGGAGGGGAAGAGGAAGCGGTCGGGGACGGCGAGGAGGGTGAGGGAGGAGCGGCCGGCCAGCTCGCGGGGCACGGGCGTGGAGGCGAGGAGGCGCGTGAAGGCGGCGAGGTCGGGGAAGGTGGAGAGGAGCGCGGTGATGTTTAGGGTTGCAGCGGAGGCGGAGGCGGGGGAGGGGAGGACAAGGAGGAAGAGTAAGAGGAGGGGAATGAGGTGACTCGGGGTGAATCGGGGTAATTGGGGGGAATGTGGGTGCATCTTTGTGTCGGGAATGATGCTTCGCTCGCTCGCTCGCTCGCTCTCTCTCCCTCGCTGCTCACTCACTGGGAGTGTGAGGGAGGAAGATGGTGTGGCCGGGTGGGGATGGTTGAATTCATATCCCCTGCAGTCTGCATTATGCAGTTCACAGCAATAGCCGTTGGATTCGTGCTGGAGGGGATCGTAAGACGATCCAACGGCTGACGCTGTGAACTGCATAATGCAGTACCGTAGGGGCTATGAATTCGTGGGGATGGTTGTGTTTTTTGTCCAATTCCATTATTATTGTTGTTAATTGTTAATTTTTGTTTCTACTTTCTACAAATTTAATTTATTATTATTGTTATGGTTTGGTGAAATTGAGGTAAGTGGATTTGTACTTTGGGATGGGATTATGGGAATATCACGAATGCACAGTAATGTAATTTAAAAGAAATGCAAGATTACTGTGGCACACTGGCACTCTTTTTTTTTAACTTGTTCTTTTTGAGGTAAGTAGGTTAGAAGCCTACTTAATTTTTTATTAAATATAAGAAAAAAGATACAAATAGAAAAAAAAATAATAAGAAAAAAAAAAAAGCAATTCGAAATACAAGTACTAGAAAACCCGAAAACCCAAATAAATTTGTTCAATCAAGACATAAAATTTTTTTTTTAACTTGTTTATTAGTCATTACTCATTCATTACTGTTTCTCCCACTCAGCCACAAAAAATGATCTTTGATGAGAGATTCAGATTCCGCGAGTTTAAGGAGCAAATTAAGCAAAATTAACGGTTGACGATTCATAGACAGACCCAATTTTAACTTTTCACACTTTTTCAACAGAAGGAATTGAGATTATTTTTTTATTTTAATGTGTGCATTTTGAGAAGACCTCTCTCTGTTAAAGTGTTAATGGACTATCCGTGTTTAGGGGTGTCAAACGTTCCAAACAGCAACGGAAATGGGTTGTTCCGTTTCCGTTCCGTTATAACGGGCGGAAGCAAAATCCGTTCCGTTATAACGGACGGAACCAAAATTTGTTCCGTTGAATGTTCTGTTATAATGGAATGGAACGAACAACGGAAATACGTGAGAAGTACGTAGAAAATACGTGTTTAGGACGGAAATAGGTTGTTCCGTTTCCGTTCCATTATAACAGACGGAACCAAAATCCGTTCCGTTATAACGGACAGAACCAAAATCCGTTCCGTTGACACCCCTATCCGTGTTGATCAAAGATTTAACCCCCTGCATAAAAAAAGAAACCGCTTTTATCAGACCGTACCGTTACACCAAAGTCAATTCGGCTAAAACCCTGTGATCTCGGTGCCTGTCTCAAGTCTCGACTCTTTGGCAAATTAAAGATGGGCTAGTATAAAGATGAGGAATTTCTTGACAGAGCCATTTTGATAATTAGATTTTACATCAAGTTTTTTTAAAATATACAATAAATTATTTAATTATAAGTTTATATATTTTTTTAAGGTTTCATGCAATTCATGATGCCATTTCATTGCTCCTCAAAGCCATTACAATTAGAGGTGGCAAATCGGGTGGACGGGTCGGGTTCGGGTTCGGATTCGGGTGGACGGGTCGGGTTCGGGTTCGGGTCCAGCGGGTCGGGTTCGGATTCGGGTCCAGCGGGTCGGGTCAGTTTGACCTTCTAGAATATGTCGGATCGGGTCGGGTCAGGTGATGGGCAGTTCGGGTCGGGTTAATTTTAATATCTACTTTTTTTTTTATTGTATGTTGATTTGAGTTGGATTGGATGCTATTTGATCTCGGGTCGGGTTGAGTTCGGATCAAGTCGGGTCAGTTTGACTTTCGGAAAAATTTTGGGTCGGGTCGGGTTCTGCCACCTCTAATTACAATAAATTAATCCTATTAATATAGTTTGTGATGGACTAGAAAATAATATTTATCATAATATGATTTCCAAGTAGCCTCGACCTACTTAAGAAAAACGGGTTCAAAATATAACCATTGTAATAGTTCTACTATTTTGGTGATGGATAGTAATCTGGATTGTTTTGTGATATAGGAGCCAATATTAAGAGTAGGTTAATAGTAGGCTTAAGTACTTAGGTGTAAATTCTTCATTGATGCCGAGGATATTGTGGCATCTAAAACAATTTGTTTCTTCAATGAAACTGGTGGGACTTCCCACTTCTTTTAAAAAAAAAAAAAAATCTACTATTTAGTATATTTCATCATTTTGTAAAAAATTTACTTTTTTTTTCATGTGTGTGAGGATTCTTGCCACTTATCAAGTAATCCATCCCTATTATAAAGTTGTTATGTTTTGACAAATTTGTCACTATATAAATTAGAATTTTAGTGTACATATCCTTTTCATTTTTCAAGCCAGCAACATGATGAAGGGACTAAGAAATGGGTGGTACCTTCAGTTTTTTTTTTTTCCCCTTCTGGTTTCACCAAACATTCATTTCAGTTTATATGGCAATGCACATGTTCACAGTCACAGAATTGAAACGGTTTAGAAGTGAAGGAAATTGTCTCGACCAGTTACAAATCTATCTAAATTTATTTGCTTTTTGAACAAAAAGTAGCTGCAAATGCGCACAAATAAACAGGTTTAAAAATTTTTATCACAGAGCTGAGGCCCAAAAACGTCTTGATCGACTAAAATTGCAGACCGAGCCATTTTAAATTTAATCCGGTAAAATAAGTAGTAAACAAACTCTTCAATTTCATTTTTTAAGAGGGAAAGAATTTAGAGGACACAAAAGTGTCAGTTTGACCGGTCAGATCCAAATTAAAAAACACTTGAATCAGTTGGTTTTGTTTCATACGACCACATTACAATTTACATATGATATTGGGTTTAATATCAGACTGAATCTTATCATAATAAGATATCCTTTTATTCTCTCATCATTCTCTGTACTAATTTGGAGTATTATACTCAGAATCACAAACAACAGAATTGGACAGGGTATGGAGAGTCTGATCCAGGTTCTGGCAATCCAATCCAATCCATCCTCACCCCATACCCCATTCAGATCAGATTAGCTTGGTTGGGCTAAATATTACCACTCTTGACAACACAAGCTAATATTTTACTACTTCGTAAATAAAAATATTACCACTCTTGTTTTTAAGACTGCTAATTTATATCAAGATTCATATATTAAAACACATCTCTCGTACAATTAAAATATAGAAATAAGATAAAAAAAATGTGTTTTCTGAAGTAGTGAACATTAGGAGTAAAACTAGCGTATTCTTAAACTCACGAGAGGTTCCCGTGAGCTTAACACAAAAAACGTATCAAATCATATCCAAATTTTGATTTATATGGCCCAATAAATTCTTTATATCAAAATCATGTTGTATACAAAAATTTTTCATTTTTAGAGATTTTTATGTATTTATTTCAGATTTTTAAAAGTTACATATAAAACATTGATTATTTTATTAATATTGTATAGTTGCTATTAAAAAATCCGAAATAAATACTTAAAAATCTCCAAAAATAGAAAATTTTTGCATGCCACGTGATTTTGATATAAAAAATTTATTGAGCTATATAAATCAAAATTTAGATATATTTTGATACGTTTTTTATATTAAGCTCACGGGAGCCTCCCGTAAGCTTAAGCACACACTAGTTTTACTCGAACATTAGTACTGAAGATGTATTGAAAAATGATTTTCGGATACGGCGCTAAAAAGAATATAAACGGCTCTTACAGAGGGTGTCACGCAGATTCTACTTCTAAATTCTAATTCTATTGCACCTATATAATTTGCAAATAGTGTTACTTCAAAGAATGAGAATGGCACACCTAGTAACAAGATAAGAATAAATAAAAAATGAACAAGAGATAGCCAACAGGGTTAAATTAATCATGGAAAACCTACCTTTCACAACCAAAAATAAAAAAAAAGGCTCTACTGGCATGGCTCCTGGTATGGCTATCCATCAAGATGTATACGAATGAACATCTGCACACTACTTTGCGAGCATGAGCTTCTGTTAACTTGTTAATCTCTTTCCTTCTATACAAACCAGTAGTGTGGGTTGTCAGATCAATCAAATTTGGACATTATTCCGATTCCCACCTAAGCGGAGATAAGAAGCACTGGGTAACTGGTGTGCACCTTTCACAAAGAATGAATTGAATGGAGGAATTAGGTTAAGTCAGCGGGAGTGTTGCATAGTCAATGCTATCTACTTTGTGGGGGTCTTAGAGCTTCAGTCCTGTTGTACCGGCACATGCAGTCAGGACAAGGATAGGAGTATATTGAGTCATTAGGCCTCTTTATTTCTATTCCTTTTGAATCGCTGTGCATTCTCATGCCTAGCAACTGCCGTTTAAGTGACTTCCATCTGGGTATAACAACAAAAAATAAAAGACATTTTTATAAAAATCAAGAGTGTTACACATCAAGCAATTTATGATCCTAAGCTTCTTTCAGTTCAGGCATCAAAATTTTGGGGTAATATCCTAGTTGCCCCCCAAACTATTGGGTTTTGACAAGTTGGTCGCCAACTTTCATAATTTTAATAAAGTATTATATGACAATTATTTGCTGCAAAAGTATTTGTCACAGGTCAAATAGTTAGCGGGGCTGTTTCCAAATTAAAAGTTTGGGATCCAAGTTGTCACTGCCCAATAGTTTTGGGGGCAACCAGGACATTACCACTCAAATTTTTTGAAATGTGGTAAGACTTCAGAAGTTAATTAACTTTTAGTAACTGCAAATTTAGAACAAGTCCTGGTTTTACAATCAGTAAGAAACCCCCGAGAGTTAGAACTCCATAAGAACTATGACTGTGACACTATTTCATTGAATCTGAGCCATATGTCTGCACTGAGATCAATGCAACACAATGCAGATCAACAACTTAAAATCCAACAATTGCATCAGGTATGTCGCAGAACAGGGTCCCTTTCAAGGGAAGCATATTGAAAGGCTATTACGTATAAGAATCTAAATAATTCAAGTAGGAAAAAGAAAAAA
This sequence comes from Cyperus esculentus, assembly GCA_030179965.1. NCBI lineage: Eukaryota > Viridiplantae > Streptophyta > Magnoliopsida > Poales > Cyperaceae > Cyperus > Cyperus esculentus. The sequence continues at coordinate 5,499,114 of JASGLE010000007.1, read as the reverse complement.
AGGTGATAAAGAAGTAAGGCAAACCCGATATTTCGATTGTCAAACAAAAGTGCCAGTTTTCTTTTGTCGGGCTTGATCGTTTTAGAATGGCCTCCATACAAATATCTCCTGTGGCCTATTAAGAATTGAGGGAAGTTGCCACCTTGAGTAGTCACAAAGACTTCACTGTGAAGGCACACGCTATAGTCTATGGCCGCCATTCTTGATGAGAAATTCTGTGTACAGAAGTTAAAGAAGAAAAATTAGAGATGCATGATTTATTGTGCTAGTAGACTCTCATAGAACCTCTCCAAACTGTCAGATGTGCAGAACACTTCTATGAAAGACAAAATTGTCATGGATAACAACCGTCAGGAAACCAATTTATTTTGCTTTAGTGAAAAAATTATTAAGGGGACATTGTCAATTAAACAGAGATTTGTGTGTAACTGTGTATATATATATTAGGTTTACTTAAACAGGCTTTCAACATTGTAACTCCATAATGATCAGGCAAGAGTCACGACGGAGGCATAATCAACGCTGTAACAATTAGGCCATCCGTGTTGGAAATTTCTTTTCAGTAAAGCGTCATATGAAACCAAAGATAAGAGGAATATTCTCCATGTATCCGGGGAAAAAAAAAAAAAAAAAAAAAGACAAAAGAAATTCTTGGTACCACCAACTTTTAAGTTACCAGTCAATAGTGTCCCTTTCTTTTTTCCTTAATTTCCCCTCACTGATGACCAACCCTTGGTAATATTAAGCAACATTTATTCGTATTTGTATTTTATATTTCTAGTTATGCTTGAACAGTAAAAGATACAGAAGTCATGCTTGCTAGACATTGATGCTCAATTGTGTTTAGCAACCAGTCGTGAACTTCTTACAAATTATTCTTTGCATCACGCAAGGACAAAGATATATTATATAAGAATGCTTACCAATATATCCAATTCTCTCAAACTGAAGACAATAAATGGTAAATAATTGCATATATTCAACCCTACTTCCTAAACTCAAGCCCCAGTATTATCTTCAGAGTCCAGTTTTGACTCTGAGGTGATTTATCTTATTTATCTCCAATTTGATTCTTTTTACAAAGAAAAGTATATATTTATTTGCTCTTACATCTTGACCTGTTTTTTGAATCCTAATTCCAGTTTGTTTAAGGCGTGAAGCAATCATTTGTTTCCAATACTTCATTATATTATATTACCACTAGCAAATTTTTTTATTTATTTGCAAGCTGTGGTGATGGTTTTTACACTAGAAGCTATAAAAGTATCATAGTGAGTGAGTGGTTAGAATCAGTAAATCTTTAAAACCTCCACACCTGTAAATATTCAATCTATAATTGTGAAAGTTCATGGGCGGGTTGATTTGGAAACATTCCAGGCCATTAATCAGATTGGCAAACAATATTCAAGAAACAAGGGAACACTTATGAACAGGCTATTGTTATTTCCTAGATGCAAGACAAGTACCTTGAAAGGGGCAAGCTCCTCAGCTGAAGCCAAAGATTCTTTCGTTTGTAAAAACGGGAACATCTCCAAAAGGGGACCCATTGTTTTCTCAGCTTTATAGATCTTTCCAGAAGCAAGATAAATTGCAGTATTGTTACTGAATCCCATACCACGAAGCATCAAACCAACCTATATTACCATAAACAAGAGACAATGTTAGGAACAAAAGAGAATATTTTGATATCAGTTGATTGGAAATCAAATATATGAAAGAATGTATATTTACCTCCAGAGGAGTGAGAGGGCATTTTCCATTTAAACGTATCGCACCTGGTCGAATAACACGGCCCCGTTTAGTAAACTTCCCTCTCCAGCCCCTTTCTCTAGCTGCATTCATCTCTTGTTTTTCCTCTTCGCCTCCATCAAATATACAGCATGAAAATGCCACCATATCCTGCATGAGTCCAAGGAAATAAATCCATATCAACTGCCTAATTAGATGAAAATAAATAATAAAAGAACAATGATTTAGTTACCTCTTCAAAACGAAGATGCACAGCTACATATTTACCACTGGCACTTTTTTCTTTCATACGAGCAATGAGTTTGTCAGCCAAGGTAGAGATGGGGTTTGAGAACTTTAGAGCCTCAAAATTTGCAAGGCATCTTAGCCTTTGAACAGGATAAGGCACATCAAATGAAAGCCTGTTTGCAAAAGGAGATATCCTTACCAGCCTGCATTTTTAAGAAGCGTATATAGCTGAGATACAGACTGAAAATGAAGGATGTTAATGAACTGCCTTTAAAATATACATAACAAAGTTGGGTCTCAGATCTAAACTTACTTTTCTTCAATTAGCTTGGGGAGTACATAGTTGCTGTAGTAATCAACAGAAGCCCAGGCTTTGATTTTGAAGTTAATTACATTGCTCATGTTGTGGCCGAATCTCTCCATTATAAACTCGGGTACTCTATCAACTATCCGGACATCATTTTTTAGAGATTGAATGAAGTATTCCTCATTATAGATATCTCTAAATTTACTGTATCAACAAATAACAGAATATATTAACGACCAAATAAATAATTGCTTATACAAAAATAAACTAAATAATTTTTCAGCACATAAAATAATTTAGTAAAAAAAAAAGGATCTGTTATCAGATGAACCAACAAGAATTGTGACATTAAAAGCTAATAAATGATATAAATATAATACATCTCACTAACCTAGGATCCCTCCAGATGCTGTGATAGTGGAAATTTGGGATTACAAGGGTTGCATTCAGAAAACCAGCTACTGCTACAGCATTACATATCTGGATAAAAAAAATCGGTAAAACTTTACTATCCAATAAAACAAAAGAAATAAATTTATGTTAACCGATAACAAGTGAGGAAAGGACAAAAGAAACACACTGAAGTTCTTTGCTGATTCAAGCCTCCATTTGCCTCTATGTATATGTAACCATTTGAATCAGGCAGTTCTGTAAAGATTTGGAAAAAAAAAAAAAGTAAAACAGAATGTTATATCATAAACCTTGTTATTTTCAACAATACTAACTAACTGAAAAATATTTATATAATAAGAGCTGAAATCAACAACAATACCATTGGTGCTCATGTTGATGCATGGTTGCCAACTACCAGCCTTGTAAGAATGCTTCCATATGGTATCTATCTAGAATACCACATATAAAAATTAATGTAAAATTAAATAAAAATAAAAAAGAGAGAAGAAAATAAAGCATCCATTGTGCGATCCTGAACCAGTAAGTTTCATGATCCAACCCATATATCTTGAACGGGAAGCAATACCATTTCCCCTTTGACCGATTGAAGAAAGGTATTGACACTGTCCACTATTTAATTTCCAGAGGAAGATAGAATTATTCCACTTGACTTAAAAATCAGATTTACTAATTGAATCAGGTATGCATCCCACAACCATGATCTTCCCTTAATTATTATTAAAAAAATTGGCAGCCAATGAAGGTCTCCTAATATCCTATAAACAAATATCCTATTCAGTATTCACCAAAACACTATGTTAAAGAATTCTCTATAACCCAAAAAGGGATCTTCTTGACGTAATGGCACTAAGGAGATCAGCAGCATTGCCATTTTAAAGAAGCAATCTTTAATCTTTAATCTATAATCTTTAGTTAATTAATCAAGGACCAAATCAACCTAAGACCACTTAATCTAAACAAATACTAATGCAGATAGTTGTATTATGGAGTAATTAAACAATTTGAAAAAGAAGAAATCATCACAGGCACACACATACTGCATCAGTGGAGTTATCAGCATCCATGTCGGGCCTCAGTCGGCGGTACAGCTGGGGGCTCCGGTACACCGACCCGGGCGCCGGTCTGTGGATGATCCTTGGCATGCTCTCGAGCGAGATCGTGCCCACGCAGAAGATCATCAATCCCACATAGATCAGCGGGGCGAAGAGGAACACGGCCTGCCTTCTCAGCAGCAGCGACAGCACGGCCGCCGCCACTCGCTGCACCAGGCTCCTCGGCGGAGACGGCCGCGCAGTTTGCCCCAACTTCCCCGCTCTCCGGTGAACTCGCGGCGAGTTGCGGCGCGGCGAGGACGGCGGCGACGGCGTCGTGCTGCCGCCGCCCAGTCCGAGGCGGATGAGCTTGGGCTGCATGGGATAGGGATAGTATTCGCCGTGGAGAGAGAGATTCGTGGCGGAGAGTGTAGATATTGAGGGAAGGAAGGAATCGAGGGTTAGGGTTTTCTTTTCTTTTCTCTGCTTGTTTTGTTGTTGTTTCGGTTAGTAAGGTGTTTTTATTTGTTTTATTTGTTCGTTGAATTGAATGGGTTTGTTGTTTGGGGACGTACGCGGCTGAGCGGCAGGGCGGAGTTATTGTTTAGTTTGTTTGTATGTATGTTTGTTGTTGGTGAGGGGGAATGGAGAGTGGGACGGAGGACTGGTGGAGGATGCGGGATTGAGGAAGAAAGAAGGAAGGAAGGAAAGAAAGAAAGAGACGGAAAGGAGCAGCAGCTGAGTGCTCATCTTGAGATCCGTGCTGTAACGAATCTCGAGACAATCCAACGGCTAACGCTGTGAGCTGCACAGTGCAGTACAGCAGGGGGTATGAATGCAGTTCCTCATCCTCTCCAGTGCGCCGGATTGGACTGGACTGCAGAGGAACGGACGAACATACGCGCTGCGAATCAGTGTGAATTGGGGGACTGTTTAGTGTTAGACTGTTAGTGTTGGTGGCACACTGTCACTGGTGGATGTTTGACTTGTTGTTGCTGCTGTTGCCTGTTGGTAGTGGTACATACAATGATGCTTGCAGAATAGACGACCGATTAGATCGTTGAATGGTTTTTGTTGAGGAATGGAATGCACTGTTCTGGAAAGAAGACTATAATGGGTGCGTTTGGGTTGCCAAAGAATAGCTACTATTCAGATTAGTAAGTTATTTCTAACTTATGAGTGCATCCAAACACGCAATCACTAATCCAAAATAGTGAGATTAGTTGCTATTCTACTAATCCATATAAAACATGGATTAGCTACTATTCTTTTCAACCATCTATTGTTATTCTAATCAAACAATCTAAACAACATTTTTACTATCCCGAATAGTACCATATTTGTACTATTCTTTAGCTAATCAAAAAATCACTATTTTTTTACTAATCTCATCTACTATTCTCTATTTTACTATTCTTTCACTAATCCTTGCACAATCCAAACAGACCCTAACTGAATTGCAGAGGAAGCTGTTTGTGAGTTGTGACAGTATTAGAATTCATGCAATTAACTTTCATTTTTTGCTATTTTCTTTCTGACTATTTTGTTAATTTCAGACAGTAGTTAGTTTTCTCGGTACTTAGCTATGTAACTGGAACTTTAATTTAATGCAAGCCTAAGGGCAATTTCACTCAAAATAAAAAAAAAAGTATTAGCTAAGTAATTAGTACTATAATAAAGTTACAAATTAAGTTAGATTAACTTTTTACGTTGCTCGTCCATTTAGTCATTATAAACGTTAAGTCAGGTTTGACAGATATACATGTAAATGTAAACTAATCAAAAAGTTTACCAATTTGTTGAGACCGTGGTTATGCAATCAACATCAACTAAACACAATTTATTCTTGAAAGAAAACTGAATCTTCCTGTAACAAATTGACGTGTTGTAGTGGTTTCAACAAATTTAGAAAACCAAAAATCACCGGCTATGTTTATAACGGTAATTCTTTTGTTTGAACAAGCACATAAATGGTTATGTTCCAAATAATTTAGTTAGTGATGTTATTCAAGAAGCCCACTGTTCATACATATTTGTTTCAGTTAATGTGAATTCTAATTGTTTTTATATGTGTTCTCCAAATCATTCAAAAATTATATTCACAGTTTATAACTTCGAATATTTGTTTCAGATTTCATTCAAAATAATGCTAATATAAAATTTTGGCACTGTTATAACCAAATTGAGACGAATGGAAAAATAAACGCCGTCAACGGTCAAAATTTGGTTATAACAGTTCCAAGATAAACACCATAAATTGTGATAGAGATAGGATATTATGTTAAAATGCATACGTAATTCAACAAAGCCCGTCTAGCTCAGTCGGTAGAGCGCAAGGCTCTTAACCTTGTGGTCGTGGGTTCGAGCCCCACGGTGGGCGATTTTTTTGAGGAGTTAAACGCGTTGAGCCACTCCGAAATGCTAACGACTCATATTATATTTTGTCATGTAAAAAATTTTGATTTATGGTTCTCATTAAATTTATCATATTAAAATACATGGGTATACAAAAATTTTTCATTTTTGAAGCTTTCTAAGTAATTGTTTTGGATTTTTCAAAATGACCCTAAAATATTAATAAAATAATGCTTGTTTGTATATCGATTTTTAAAAATCTGAAATAAATACTTACAAAACTCCAAAAATGGAAAATTTTTATATTCTCAAGTAGTTTCATATGATGAATTTAATGGGAACCATAAATCAAAATTTTGGACATGACAAAATATAATATAGGCCGTTAGCATTTCACTCCGAAATATTAATGTTTGCACAATAGTTCAACTCTCTATACTTCTATACTATATTATAAAGCACATAACTATCACACCCTCCATTTATTTTTTCAGTATTTTCAGACTTTTTTAATTCCTTACCCTTTTTATTAATCTAAAGGCTAAAATTGTGTCCAGTTATACCGTTTCCTTTCCACTACAGTATAAGCAAGTTATTTAAGTTGATTGATAACTAATGCACCTAAAATTTAAAATTATAATACATTATATAGAAAGACACAAATTGACATTATCTGACTTGGGATAAGTCATTAAGTTGATTAAGTGTTAATATGGAATGTAAAAACAAATAATCTACCAAACAAGGTAAGCATATTTCTGTTTTTATTTTAAAATATAAGGTAATTGATCTGTCAAGTTACTACACGAAGAGATTAATTGTTAATCATGGTCTCATAATAAGGTAATTGATCTATCAAGTTACTACACAACATTTTCATTGATACTGATACACGTGGCACTGGGCATAGTTGTAACAATGTAATTCTTTATTCTAATTATACCTTTCTTACTTAAATCAATATATTATAATTCCATATTCAATTGATGATATTGGTTAATTATTAAAAATTTTTATTTCATTCTTTATGTTTTGTTAAAAAATATATGCCTCTTATATGATATGTTCCATTGCAAATTGTAATTTTTGAAACCATCCATATATTTAATAAATTTTAATTTAGAAATCATGGACATTCTTACCATTTTTTTTACTTGCAGCGATCAAACTTAAAATGACCCGCACAACGGCGGGTATTTTGCTAGTGCATATAAAAACGCCTCTTGAATTTTATTCTGTTATTCAGGTAAGTCCCCATCCAGACATCCACCACAGGTAATCCTTAGACTATCTTTATCCAAGTTAAGCGAGTAACTTTGGTTGCTTTTTTTTTTTTTTATCTGGAAAGAAAATTCTTTATCCGAGTTATGCTAAGAGGCTTCGTCCCCCTGATGTCGAAGAGATTATTTGTTTCATACGAGATGTGCATTTCGTGATGACCAATCAGTTCACTCATATCTACTGATTAGAGGAGGGACACAAGTCACACAACCGTTAAGTATATCGAAGAAAAGAAAGTACAGTAATGATCTGAAAAGTGCCATGAGACTTGTCAAATGCAAATGGAATACATCTTCTTACAAATAAGTTACTACAAACAAACACAAGAAAAGGGAATAAATAGAAAATGGACGTAAGTTAATTCAGTGAGTTTGCAAACATACACACGATACAGGTTTGAATAAATAAAATTAAATAGCACACTACAATAACTAAATTCGAACAAGTAGCGAGGTGCACCTTGTAATAAATAGCACACATGTATAGCAGTTTCATCTTCTCATGAAAATATTCCTTGAGCAGCCTGCTGAAACAGATCCTTAACCTGGTACATATATCAGCAGATTGGTTATGCACAGGCACAGCACTATTGTGCCCAATAATGGGTACTGACCATTGATACGACTGCCAGCAGAAAATTCATAAACTGATAAAAATGAAGCATTACCTGCTTTGAACTCAATCCAATCCTCTCCAAGTCTGCAAGCTGCAACATTGAAGTGGTTTCGAAATGTGAGAACTCGGGAGGTGCCAAACATCAGGCAAGAATTAAGTTTTGAGCTGAAAAGAATTAGTGCCTTACCGATTGGAAAGGTACCGGTGACTGTTCCCGCTCTTCAAGTATATACTCAGCTCGTTTTTCTCCTATTCCCTGAGAAGTTAAGAATCATGAGAAAATAATCAAAAGCTAGTAACATCGTACTTAAACTCAGCGTGCGACTAGGGGATTGAGAGAATCTTTTGAATTATTGTACCTTTATCTGCATAAGCTCTTCCCTGTAATCATTGAAAAAAAAAGATTAAGTTAGACTTGAATAGTAATTTATGGCAAAGAAATTCTGATTTCCTTAATGCCCTCACAAAAGCATGCATTGTCTGAGAATAACCTTGCCACAAGTCCATGAAACTAAGAACCTAAATCTGGATCTGTCCCATGAATTGCACAAAACCAATGGGTATAGCTCAAAATTGCAAAATGAAACTACGTCAACCCATTTTGACAGGACCAGAAAACAAATTTCCTTGTTCGAAGGATGCTTTCGTATCAATATTGACAAAACGTGAAGCACTTACTTGCTAGCAGCATTCAAGAATGCCAGGTAATCTTGAACAAGTGATTCCTGTCATTGTGAGAAGATTGATATCGATGTCAAAAAAAAAAATGAGAAAGCAAGTTTGCATTATATTTATATGACAGGGATGTGATGGTACAATTAAGTACCTTGAGGTTTAAACTTTGCATATTGAATTTGATAAGTGGAGTTGTACACTCTTTTGGACTACGGTTTGCAGAAATTGGAGACAGGGCCTTCCTTACTGCAGATTTGTCAGACTTTGGTGATTTTTGAGGTCTTGAGGGGGTCAATTGTAAATTTTCCTTGCTACAAGGAGCAGCGGCACCTGAAAAATAATCAAGAAAGAAATCGGAAGCTGCAAAATAAATTAGTTTTTCGTTTTTAGTTCTGAATAATTGAAATTAATTTTTACACACAGACAGACAGACTTACAGATAGCACCCGATGCAAAATTATCCTTAGTTGGAGTTTTGCAACTTAGACATGCATCCTCTTTTCTTTCACGTATTGTTCCTTCCTCATCCTATATATCCATTCATATTTTACTTCATTACGTTTTAATAAAAAATGAAAATTCAGAAATATGGTTAGCTGTATGTACCTTTTCCAAATCTTTAGAGGAATCTTCAATACTTAAATTAAATGAAATCCTACAGTTGGAAAAAAATTGTAATTAAAATTTATTCAATTAACAAAATTAAGAAGTTACCTCAAAAAAGATTATAAAAATAATAATAAGAAGAAGAAGAGCACGCAAAATGTACTCACTTTTTCTTAGTTCTTGACACATCCTGTTCCGTCGTGTATCGTTTCTTAAGAGATGAGCGTAGCAGACCTTGTGTTTTTGCCGCACTAATTGAGGATGGTGTTTTAGCTTGCCTTGTAGGAGAGAAAAGTCCATCCAATCGTTGTATACTTTTGGTCTTCCCTTTCGATTCAAGCCAAGCACGCAATTTTGCCTCCATATCAACTTTTACTTTTGGTGTCTCCTGCTTTGTGGCAGATCCCATGCGGTTTGTTATCTGACGTGATCGTGCTGCCAGGCCAACTGTATGAACTGCCTCTTGGTATGAAATGGGATTCTGAAACCAACATATGAGTCAGTAAAAAGTATATGCGTTATCCAAAGGATTAAATGAAACTGAATAGTAACATTTGAAACATTTATGAAGTAGAAATGGGTAATTGTAATCCTGAGGGATTGGGGCCTCATTACAATGATTTCCAGGGTACTTAATTGTGGCAAAACCAATCATTATGTAGTTCATACCTTAACTTCATTCATTTCTATTGTTTGTATGTATTATTACATGACAACATCAGTAAGCAATTCATAATGTTTGAAAACCTTTCATCATTGTGAAATCTACGTATAAACATATCTCAAACACTTACAAGACAAGCAACCATAAGAGCCCGGCTGGTACCGCCTAGTGAGTCCTGAAGAATACGTGTGAGTTTGCTTTCACGGTATGGTATGTATGACTTCCTATTGTTGAGGGCAGAAATGACATTTGACAAGGCAAACAAGGATTCATTTATCTTGGCACTCTCTTGCATCCGTATGCCTTCATTTTGAGTTCTCCTGTTGTCCTCATTCCCTATCATGATTCAAGGTTTGAATTAATCTATAAGGATAAACTAAAAGAACCAAAATAAAAACTTTGAATTTACAGCCTTTTGATTCTCATGGTTGCTGCCTAATATCATATTTGCTGTAGACAGGGAGCTAGAGATACTTCATTATTCAAAATAGAAGAATTTATCTTTCACAAGTACTTTAATATCATATTTGCCATTTTAGAGGGAGAAACATGTATATTTGAGATTTGAGAAAGTTAAAAAAATAAAATAAATATGATTCAACAGCTTCTAGCAGGATATTTATGAGATCTTTAATATCATAAGAATAAATATTCTGCGAGCTAATTGAGGATGACTAGGTGATTACTAAAAACTTGAATCTACTACTATATCTAATGTTAGTCAATTTGATGGTCCTAAGAAAAGGGAAATAAACTAACCAGCAAGGTCAATAAGATTAAGCTTTCCTTTAGAAGCACCATTAGTCACAATGACAGAAAGCACTGCATGGCTCCTACTTGAGACGTCATTTAGACCAGTATGGGCCACCTTTCTTCTTTGCACACCAATAGAATAAATTTGTGAAAACTCATCCATTGATTCAACAGAGGCCTGTCAAATGTAACAACAAGATCATAGTTATGATTGCTGAATAGTTTGAATAAATTACATTCATAAGATTATGATTATAGAAGACACTAGAGCCAATTAACGATATCAATGCCTACAGTAGCATATCAATGTTTCAAAAGCTACAAATTTATCTTAATTATTATTCAGCTTTGGCAATAGTTATTACAGCTTTGTCAACTGTATATGCATTAACGATGAAATATCCCAACCTGAAACGCTGTAGCGATCTACCCTTTTCTGTACTTGAGAAAAACAAAAATGGCATTAAACAAAAGATGATCTTATGCCTATGGTCTTACCCAAGATAAACCCTTGAGCTGCACATTTCCATCCTTATCATCCAGAGCCATCACTTCTTTTGCCTTAGGCTCCAACAAATCATAGCATCTATCCAAATAAACCTCATAATACGATACTTGAACTGAGAATTTCGTGTTCTCGCACATTGAAAATATCGCTGACATGACCAGAGGTATAATACCGGGCTCCGCATCTGTACCCTATAACCAAAAATATACCCTCAATCACAAACCAATAAATGGTCCATTGTCAAATGAACTTCACAAAATAATGCTGTGAACCCAAAAAATCATACCTGACTTTACAAAACATGTGAGCATAAATCAATTGACAACAACACTTGATAATAATATAATATAATGATTATTTTCATTTATTAACAACACAATGTAAATTGATTTTTTTTTCTCAATGTGTATGGTGTGCATAAAGTATAAATCACATTCTAAGTAACATAATTCAGAAATGCAATTTACTTTTAAGTTTTAACTGGTCTAAATATGTCAATTAGATTGGTTCAGAGCACCCTTAACCATCCATACAGATATGTTTTTCTAACAAGAAAAGGAATTTATCAACTAATTCAATTACTACCTGCATCGTGTAGGTTTTGCCGCTCCCGGTGGCGCCATAAGCAAACACAGTGGCGTTTATTCCCTGGAAAACACCGGGAATAAGCACGCTCACCTCCTGCTCGAAGATACACCCCACTCGGCCGTCCTGACCGAAGAAAGCGTCCAGCTTGTAGCATTCACTCCGGCTGGCAGGAAATTCGTGACACCGAACAATTAATTAATTAGGATCTTCCGATTCTTCCAAGAACTACCAAGAACACGAGTTAAATTGTACCTGGAGAACTGATCTTTGAGACAGATCGCAACTTCGCCGGCTCCGGCTATCTGCTCGTCGAGAACCGACACGCAGGGGATCTGAGGGGCTTTCTCGTCCGTCTCGGAGGGGAGAAAGGGGCGGACGCGGAGCACGACCCGGACATGAGAAGACGAAACCTGACTCGCCATTAAACACCAGGGAATCAGATCTGTTTTGGAGAAAGAAAGAGGGAATAATAAGAAAATTGGGTGAGTGATGGAGTCGAGTGAAGAGTTTTGAGAAGAAAAGTGACCGTTGGTGGGTGGGAAAGGATTTGAATTTGAACGGGTGTGGTGGTGTGGTGTGGTGTGCTGAGCCGCGATGTATCGTCCTGAGTGGAATTCATATCCCCTGCTATACTGCATTGTGCAGTTCACAAGGTTAGCCGTTGGATCGTCTCGAGAATCGTGCAACGCGGATCTCGAGACGATCCAGCGGCTGACGGTGTGAACTGCACAATGCAATAAGTTAGGGGATGAGCACCCGAGTAGAGTGATGTGCTTCGGGAGTACTGAGTGGACGCTGCTTTTCTTCGGGAAAAAAACAGGCTGCTTTTCACCATCCGACGGTTGAGAAACACCGAAGTACATCGAGATTGGTGCAGAAAATTGATTCGGTATTTTCTGCACCGATCTCGATGTACTTCGGTGTTTCTTAACCGTCGGATGGTGAAAAGCAGGCCCTGCTTTTCACCGAAGAAAGGCAGGTGATACGGTTCCGTAGTGAGTGGGGGATTCGGAACTAGTGGACCCGAGAGGATATTTTATTTGGTGCGGTCTCCGCGGGTCATGAGAGGCATTACAACTTTCGCGAGTGCTCATCCTCTTGAGTATTGTACTGCGCAGCGAATCAACGGTGTGGAGTATCGGGAGGTATTTTGAGATTGAGTAGCACGAATCTCAAAGCTGATCCAATGGTGAAACTCTGTGCAGTAACTTACTGCGCAGTAGAGGATATGAATTGAACTTTCGCCCAGTCAACTACCGAAAGAAATGATATTGCAAGATAAAGAAGGCAATTCATATCTGCAGACTTGCAGCATTGTGTCGAATCCTATGTAGCACGGACACGCTCCAGAACAACCCGTGTCGGTGTCTGACACGTATCGGACACCGACACTCCGAAGACACGCCTGGACACGCCAGAGACACGGTCAACATGACTCGGGGACACGGTCATGCATAGGACACGTCATGGACACCTGTCTGACACGTTCTGTTGGGCAGGGACACGCCGGATATAAGCAAGTACTAGGTCTGTCCGGGTGTCTTCTGTTATTGCTTTAATAATTACTTTGTTTAGCAAAGAGCATGCGACACCTTTTTATGATATATGACAAAGACACACAAAAACTCACCAAATTATAACCAATGAAATTTGAGGAAAATATTTTCCCTTCAGGAATCGATCTTGTAACCAACAATTAATCAATTTCTCATGCTACCATTAGAGCAACAACTGATTTGTGATAAAATAAAACCCACTTTCATATAATATATGAACCTGCCGATAGTTACAAAATTATAATATATTATTTGCCATCGTGTCCACTACCGTGTCGTGTCTTCTATTTTTTCATCATACCGTGTCGTACGGTGTCGTGTCGTGTCGGACACGACGCTCGTGTCCGAGTCCATGCTACATAGGTCGAATCCCAATCAATGATCATCCAAATCTTTAATTTGGACAGAGCCCAAAAGTCCTGCTCAAGCTCAAACCATGCTATTATCATTTGAGGCCCATACACCATGTTTGGGGTGAGAATCTGCTGCCATAGTTGTGATGACACTACGTGCCATACTTTTAATCTCGACGGTTCATATTAATCTGGACGGCTGAGATTTTGTAGATTGTAGGGGCTGTTTTTTGTGGGTCCCACTGTCATAGACACTATGGCATGTGGTGCCATCAAAACTATGGTAGCGGATAAAAATCCCATGTTTGGCTAGGGAATAAATGAGGAATAACACCCTTATACTCCATTTAAAGAGCCAAACATAGATAAGTAGCTCATACATAAAAGAGAATAGCATGGAATCTTGGCTCCTTAAATAAAGGAGCCAAGATAGGTGGTATAAGTTATTCCTCCTCTTTAAGCCGCATGGGGTATAAACATTTAGTAAAAAATATTTTTAATTAATCTTATCACCCATTTTAATAATGTAATGGCAATAGTAATAATAATTAAATAATATAATAATGTTAATATTAATAATCATAATTATAATACTAAAAATATGAAGATAAAATTTAGAAAATTTTAAAAGTAATATCAATATAATTATAGTATCAATTTCAAAATAAAATAATAATTAAAAAATAATGAAATCAATTAATATTTTTATAATCATAGTTATAATAGTTATAATAATAATAATAATAATAATAATATCGTTACAATAGTAATATCAATAAAATTAATAATATTATTAATTATTAAATACTAATTATATTATTAATTATAATACTAATATTATTATTAACAAATAATAACAAAAATAATATTATAGTTAATATAATATTAAAATATTAAATGTTCTCTTCTTATTCATCTACTTGCTTAACCAAACAAAAATATTTTATGGTATCATAACTTGACATAGAGTATTATACCTCTTTAATTTATTTCTTAACCAAACATGATAATAGTGTGTTCAGGTTTGGACCACATGGGGCTTTGCCCGTGGACTTCATCAGAATCATGTAAACCCCCCTGTTCCACCCCCCGGCATATTGATGCGCTGGCACTTGTTTTTATTTTACCTGCCCGGGGAGTAGAATGAATCCCTGACCAGATAGTCGACGACCGGAGCAGATGGTCAAAGAAGTTGACAACCAAAGAAGTGTGCGGCCGGGGAGATAAACGGCCAGCGAGGCAGTGAAGTCGACAACAATAAGCGGACAAGGCAATACGGTTTGCAGTGTAGACAGTTGGCCGGAGAAGTCAACGGCCCGAGGGGGGCGAGAGAGGTCAACAACCCGAGGGGGGCGAGAGAGGTCGACGGTCCGATGGGGCGAGAGAGGTCGACGGTCCGATGGGGCGAGAGAGGTTGACGGCCTTGGAGATTCGCGCACCGTGTTCTACCCAAGTTCATCTATTGTGTCGATTCGAGCTGCACTCAGTTCTCCCGAAGGTCAAGATAAAAAATGTCATGGTAAAAGTAAAGTAGGAGAAAGATCCGAACTATAAATCACCGGAAAGCTAGCAACAAAAAGGAAGAGAAGAGAGGAAGGAGAAGAAAGTGAGAAAGGGGTCGCGGGGGTGGCGGGGGGAGGCTAGAGGTCAGAGGCGGGCCTCCCCCACCGAGCTTACATTGTTTGTTGTCCTCTAAGCTAGGGCCAGCGCGAGGTCATCTTTCTTTCCTCTCTTCTCCCCTTTCCTCTCAACAAGACTTCGGTCGTCGACTATCTGGCCATCTATCTCTCAAGTTGCACTTCCAAGTCAACCGATCTAATTAGTGGAGTAAGATTACAATTTAAAACTAAATGGTGATAATTTCACGAGAAACTAGCTCTGTGCCTCATAGCCCAACAACAAAATGGGCAGTTTATTTTTTCTAGTTTAATCTAATTTAGCTTCTATGTTGGCTGGTTGTTTTAGTTTGTGATTTTTGATGTTATCTTAGTAAGCTAATTAGGTTTAAGATGTAATGGTACTTTATTTTTTATTATTGTAACACCTAGTTTCTCTAAAAAAAAAAAAAATGAATCCCTGACCGTCACAGTTTCCAAAAATTTGGTTCCCAGTGATCGTGAGTGGCCGCGTGTGGGTAACTGGGTATTGTGCTAGCTGGATTGTTGGGTAGTTAATCCCCTGACTTGTATGCTTGGGATTCTTATAATTTGATTATTACTAATTTAATGGGTAAAAATATGCTTATTAATTTAATGCTTGGGATTCTTATAATTCATGCTTACTTTTTAATGGGTTGATTTATGCTTATTAATCTCAATATTTAGCACAAGTAAACTTGTTCTTCATCTTTTAATTATTTTTTCGGTATCATATATAAAATTATGGACCTGAGACATACCACCTCTTTCCAAAATCATGTTTCCTACTTTCCTTGCCTGTTATTACCACTGCTAAAACAGATTAACAAGATAAAACTACTATCATCTAAACACCTTAGCTAGTTATTCATTTTTATATTCATAATTGGCAACTAAGTAATTAATAATTAAATTGATTAAAAATTTAAAATCAAGCCTAATGTGGAAAGCATTTTTAAAAAAAATACTGGTAGCACAAAATACATAAGTATTAATTATAAAGCACAATGATTAATGCCTAAAATACCCTCAACTAAACCATCATCAACATATAATTACATCAAACTGTCATAATGGATTTGATTTTCAAATTTAAAAATCGGCTGAGGCAAACAACTAATTAGACCATTCATGCACACAAAAGAATAGGTAGTAAGCAAATTGATAAATGATGGCCCACAAAAAGTTTCATACAGCAATGAATTTTAACGGCTTTTCCTCAAAAAAAAAAAAAAAAATGGATTTTAACAGCTATCGCATGCATACCCAGCGTTTGGCAGCTGCAGTAGAGCTGATTTAAGAGGTTAAATCAGCTTACTCTTGCCAAACGGTACTGAAGTAAGGTGATGTAAGATAGTAAGAGGTGAAGTAAGGACCGATCTTACTTCAGCAAAATTAAAGCAGCACAATAGCTGCTGTAACTTACTACCTCTGTCCCAAAATAGATGGATTTTTTGTAGTTCAAATGAACTACAAAAAATCCATCTATTTTGGGACAGAGGTAGTACATCACCAATTGATTTACCGATATATCCTTAAGCATCTTTCTTTGTGATTGTAAATGATATAAATAAAACTAATAGATGTTTATCACATGTGCTATATTATTCATGGCTTGATTAATTAAATGTAACACTAATTATTTTTGGACGTTAATTTCGATAATTTTTTATTTTATTCGATAAATTTTTCTGTCATTTAATTTCAGAATTATTATCTTAGATGTTTATATTATTTAAATTTTATTTTATCACCACCTATTTATAATTTAAAGTTAGGTATTACTCTAATCATCATTTTCACAGATAGAGTAGCTACATAATACAAAAGGGCATTTAAGTCATTCAATGATACTTACAATACTTGATGTCTTATTTTATTTTTCTTACTACATCAAATTACTACACCTTACTTTACTACACTACCAAACACCAATACTTTAAAATTGAACTAAGTGATTTAAGATTTACTCCGCTTTAACTTTACATCACTTACCAAACGGGGGGATAAGGTGTAAAAACAGTTAGGCCCCGTTCGGATGTCATATATTTCGTGGGAAATCACCGAAAATTTGATCCGCTGAGAATTTTCATCGAATGTGCGTTCGGCGAGCATTTCTTTGGTGCGTGAGAAGAGTTATATTCCCCACCTATTTTCCCATCTCTTCACAATTTGGTGGGCAGATAATAATTCGCTCAAAGCTGATTATTATTTTCCCACCAAACTCTCGTTGCTCCTTGCAGAAGCACATCACAATAACAATAATAATAATATAATAATTAATTCTAATTATTATTATTATGATAATAAATATAATAAATTTATAATTACAACAATTGTGATAATATTATGAGTGAGGCTATTATACTATTAATCATACAGATTGCTCCATACTATTGTCTCATATCTCTAATTTTAAAATATTAATAGTCGATCCAAACCGTTCATTATTATCTTCATATACAATTTTACTTATAAACTAAATTTTATATTTTTTGGAATTTTTTAGTATTTTATTAGATATTCTAAAATGTCACCTATATAAATGGCTCATAATGTTTTAATAAAGTGACTTTTGAAAATATCTTAAAAATAGTAAAAAGTTACTAAAAATTTTAAAATTTGGTTTACAAGTTAAATTGGATATGAAGATCATAATAAACGGTTCGGATGGACTATTAATATTTTAAAATTGGAGATATGGTCAATAGTACGGAGCAATTTGTACAATTAATAGTATAACAGTCTCACTCTAATATTATTATAATAATTATTATAATTATTACTTACATTAATCATACAAATTAATGAAAAAATAAAATTACCACAGTAATTCCCATGGTGCATCCGAACGGTCATTCACACATTCCCGTTGTCAACCCCATGAGTATAGGTTCCTAGATTTTGATAAGTGGATTCCGAACCCATAAAATCCCATCTTATATATTACCACGACAACCGAACACACCCTTATGAGCCTATGACATGTGTAAGGTGGGAAATTTCTTTTTCGAAATCCGTAAGGTGGGAAATTTGAGTCTAAATAGTAGACAAGTACGGGCTGTCACACACAATCAAAATAGCAGACAAGTACGGGCTGCCCAGCATATGACTAGTATAAGGGATCATGGCCCACAAACACGACTTTTGATGCAAAATCTAACTCATCGGAGTTGTTCGGCAATGTAGTTGGTTTAAATATTTAAGCCTCACTAAACCACACTCGTTCGGAAAAAGAAAAAGGACTTAAGAAAGCTTAAACCTTAAGCCATAGATATTACTTCTTTAGGAATCCAGGCAAGGCTTAAGCCCCGGTCAAAAGGAGGCTTAAGAAAAAACTTTTAATCCGTACTAAGAAGCTTGCGTTCGGAAGAATTAAGAGACTAAGAAAAAGGAAGCTAAAGAAAGTCTAAGAATGCCTAAAGAGGGGTTGCCGAACAGCCCCGATCAAAGACAGCAGGGGGCAAAACGTGGGTCTTCATATCACTTAAATGTGCTCTCCTTGTTTTCTGTTTCCTTAATTGATTCTAGTCCGGCTCCGGCATTAGTTTACCACAAGTTAATTTGTTTTCGTTTCGGTATAACAAGAAATTATTGTGAGTGAGACATATTTTTTTACCGAATAAAACATTTTTTATCGGGAGTGACAAAATGCATTAAAAAAATGGAAAATTTGAAAAAATATCATTAAAAATCTCTAAAATAAAAAAAGTTTACGGATAGATTATTTAACTTATAGATTAATTATTGTTTAATTTTTTTCATATCTGAGAAAGCATGACAGTGGTTGAGGTCAGTAAAGGTGAGAGTACCGATTAGGACGATGCCTAATTAGACAAAGATCTTGAGATCCGTGTAGATAATACCGAAGTACTTTGAGATCGGTGCGGCAACCGACCCCGACCATCTGATCGGCAAAACAAAGCCTGATTTTCTCTTTAGAAAAGCAGCAGAGTCGGATCCTAGCAAGTGAGCAATCATCTTAAGGTTGTTAGAGGCGAATAATATCAAGCCATTCAATGTATCAAACGGATGACATAAATACTACTATGGTACATCGCTACCATCACCTGTCACAACTCACAACTGTGGGCACTGGGCAGCAGATGTGAATCCTAGTAGCCAATGTTATCAGAACCGGACCGGATGACGACCCGGCAAAGTGTCGGGTCAACGGTTCATCGGTCAGACCGTCAGGTCAACTGGTTTGAATGTTGAATTTTTGTATATTGTAATGATATAAGAAAAGTATATAAAATTATTTAAAGTATTTATCAAACAAATAAAAATGTAAAGTACAAATTTTTGGAATCCTATTATTTTTTTAAGATGGAAAAATATAACAACAAAAAATTTAGTTTCTTCATATGATAATTATCAAGAAGGTACTTTGTACTAGCAATATATTAAGTCCACGTACTACAATAAATTACTAAGTTTGAATAATAGAATAAGTGATTTGTACTGTACCAAATTATTTGAATTTGTTAACGTGCCAATACAGCTTACTCAAATAAGGCAATATTTATAGAGGAGGGATCCGGTGTCAACGGTGTCAAGTCTACGATTTTCATATCCAAATTTTGATTTATATGGCTCAATAAATTCTTTATATCAAAATCTTATAGCATGCAAAAAATTTTCATTTTTGGAGATTTTTAAGTATTTATTTCGGATCTTCTAATAGCAACTATACAATATTAATAAAATAATCAATGTTTCACATATAACTTTCGAAAAATCTGAAATAAATATTTAAAATCTCCAAAAATGAAAATTTTTTGCATGCTATAAGATTTTGATATAAAAAATTTATTGAGCCATATAAATCAAAATTTGGATATGAAAATCGCAAACTTGACACCGTTGGCACCGGATCCCTCCTCATATTTATAAATGAACAAATAGAAGTTTACAATTTTGCAATATGTATAAATATTAAGGTCTTTCATGTAAAATACTTGAGACAAAAGGTAAAAAAAGTAAGAAGTAAACTTGAAGACAGCAACTGAAACAGATAAAGCGAAAAGAACGGAATAGGTTCCAAATACGATATCCATGCCTTAAAGACAACAATACGACATCACCAAAAAACGAAAAGAACGGATAAGGAATTTCTCTGAAATTCACATAATAGGTTCCAAATACCAACATTTAAAGCGAAAAAACAACTGAAACAGATTTAACAAGAGACAACAACTAATAAGAGTTAGTTCCCAACTGGATCGGGATCAACTGATTTTCTTTTTTGATTTTCTAAAAAGAAAATCAGACCTTGCTTTTCTTGATCCGACGGTTGAGAAATACCGAAGTACATTGAGATCGGTGCAGAAAATACTGAAGTACTTTGAGATCGGTGCGACAACCGATACCGACTATCTGATCGGAAAAGCACACCCTGCCAGCAGATTTTCATCCTTCGCAGCTTCTAGTCTTTTGGACGGCAATAGACAACATTATGGCAAAACCTTAGCCAATGAAGTTTCTTGTGCATAAACAAACGTAACAAATGTTTAGTTGCACACTTGCACTGTTGCATTTGCACATGCACATGACAAGCAATTGCACATGAGCCCCTAATTAGAAGATGGGGTATATCTGCACTGTAATTTTCTGTTTGGGGACCTCATGTTGGGCTTGAGAAATGACTAAAAAATATGGCAAAGACCATAAAAAAGAAATAGAAAAATGTTATAGCCGTACAAAAAAATAAAGAACTAATATCATCTGCGTGAATATTTATATTAAATGAGTTACTATTTTGTATTAATAATTGAGAAAAGTCCGATTTTGGTCTCTGAACTATTGTATTTTGTTCAAATTGGTCTCTAAACTATTTTTTTGATTTAAATTTGTCCCTGAACTATTGCATTTGGTTCAAATTTGATCTTTAAACTTATAGGTTTGGTACATATAATCCCTCCTAGGTATTTTTGTTTATACTAATTGATATTGAAATTCATTCATAAACTATATCAATTAGCATAAATGGAAGTAAAATGAAGAGTAACACCAATCAAATTATATAGTTCACGGACCAAATTGAACAAAAAAATAGTTTAAGGACCAATTTGATCCAAAAAAAGAGTTCAAGGACCAATTTGAACCAAATACAATAATTCAGGGACCAAATTCGGATTTTTCTCGTAACAATTTTATTATGCTAATATTTTATGCAGTGTATTTTTATACTAACGCATGTGGTATTGTTATATCCTTCTCAGAGAAATATAAACTAATCACTCCTCTAATCATAATACAATCGTGATAGGTAAAACACTATTGAGAACTCACTTTTGCAAAAAAAAAAAAGAAAAAAAAAATTATGATCGGAATAAAAAAAAAAGGAAGCAAACGAATCATATTTTGTGAGATTTCAACCCTTAAACCCTTAAATGCATAATTACAACTAACTAACTAAAACAATATATCCCTATATATATATTTACAACCGTAAGCAGGATGAGTCCGCATCCCCTAGAATGGTCAGGGGTAGAGTGGTGAGGAATGGTCAGCTAATATTATAGCAATCATCGTTTCGGGCAGCATCAAGATTCTCGCTTGTATCTTTTTAGGGAGGAGATTTTGCCCCTTACACCAGCGGTACCCGGTGATGTGAGTTCAAGCAGGATGCAGGACCACACACTTAACACTTGCCTGCAGTCCTGCACAAAATAAAAAGTGTGGACCCATAAAAGACCTGTCTGTCATGATATCATTCATAGTCATAGTGGCCGAGCCTCCACCTCTTGCTATCATAGCCATCCGTCTGTATTTTATATTTTTATTCCCACTTCCCCCTTTCTTAGAACTAGAAGCATTATTATGTTTGTACCAACAGTCGCCCACTTTCACTGTACAAGCTCTCTCCTTGATTCTGTTCTCTTTTTCTCTGTGTTTTTTTCACCTAATAGTTGAAAATAATTAATATAATTTCGGAAAACAAGACATCTTAGTCTCTTACCAAAAAAAAGGGAAGGCTCTTGACATTTCAAAAATAAATTATGTTCTATTCATGCAAACCAAATTTTTAGGAATAGTAGTAAGAAGCTCTGTAAACTCGAAGATTTTTTTCTTTTTCAAACGTCTGTCACATAAATGAACATTTTGAAGATGCATCTCTTATAGAGACAAACGCATATGATCATTTATGATAGACACACGGTTCTCTGTCATAGACTCATAGTAAACTAGTTCAGTAAACAATAAAAAAAATATATACTGTTTTAGTGAATATACTATTGACAAGTACTTCACTTCAACAATTGTCCTCTCCTCGCACATAAAATCGAAATTACGTAGATAAATTTTTATCAACTTGACACATACTAGCAAAAGTGCGCGCTCCGCCTCGCTTAACTGAATATTTTTTGTCACCGCTGGTCTATTAATATTAACTCATATGAAAATATTGATTTGAATATATAACATGAAAAAGTTAGATTTGTAGTAAATATCATTGTGTTTAGAATATCAACACTACCCAATGTATTAGCTCATGATATGAAGACTACCAAATATAAACGAGCAAGACACAACCCGATAATATTTTGTTTTTCTTGAGTCAGCAAATTAAGAAAAAAAGAAAAATACTTTATCTAATCCACAATTGCTTTAATCCTATGCCGTTACCACTAATGCGCTAAAGTATCCGTCTTGTCGGATATACAGTTTTTTTTTTTGGACTTCATTTTTTGGATTTTTTTAATTTTTAATTTTTTAATTTTTTCACTTTTTCTCATTTTTTTCCATTTCTTTTAATTTTTTAGTTTCTTAATTTTTATAATTTTTTAGTTTTTTAGTTTTTTTAATTTTTTTTATTTCATTTTACGTTTTTTCCAAATATTTTTTTTCCACGTTTCGTTTCTTCCCTTTTTTTTAAATTTTTTTCCAAAATTTTCTTTTTCCCAACAAAGTGTTTTTTTTGCCAAAAAAGTTTTTTCTAAAAAGCTTTTAATTCTTTTTTATTTTTTATACATTTTTTTTCGTTTTTTACTATGTTTTTTCCTTTTTTTATTTTTTCCCAATAATTATTTTTTCCAACAATTTTTTTCTTTCTTTTTTACAAACCCTCTTTTCCCCAAATTTTTTTTAAATACATTTTTTTTTACCTTTTTGTTTCTTTCTTTTTTACGTTTTTTTCCAAAAAAAATTTTTCTTTCAACAAAATATATTTTTTAGAGCCTTTATTTTCTTACAAAAAAATTTTTTCAACAAAATTTTTTTTCGAGAAGTTTTTTTAAACTCTTTTTTTATTTTTTTGGTACACTAACTGTCAAATCAGCTACGGTAAAATTTGTTTCCTTTTTTAAAAAAAAATGGTTATTGGCTTTTTTTTTTTCAGATTTTCTTTCTTTTTTTGATGTCATGCTGTAATAAATAAATTGGATGGTCTTGATATTCCAAACGTAAGGATATATATATTTTTTTTACAAATATTTTTTCTACCAAAATATTTTTTTTTTGCAATTATTTTTTTCTTTTTTTTTTATACAGGCCAAATCATCTACATTAATTTTTTTCCTTTTTTTTAGAAAAATGGTTATTGCCTTTTTCTTTAAACAATTTCATAATTAAAAAAAATCTTTTCGAGCTGTCTAATTTTGTGTCTTACTCATTTAAATTGGGTAGTCTTGATGTCATAACCTAATACATTGGGTGGTCTTAATATTCTAAACATAAGAATATAAACTACAAATCTAAATTTTTAACATTATATATCCCAATCAACATTTCCATATGAGTCAATATTAATAGACCAGTAATGACAAAAAATATTCAATTAAGCGCAGCGGAGCACGCATACCGGCTAGTAATAAGAAAGCTTTAGAAAAAATAAAAAAAATTGAAAAAAAAAAAGACTAACTATTTTTTTAAAGAAAATGTACTGTAGCTGATTGGACCAGAACTGCATAAAAAAATGGAAAAATAATAAAAAAATTTTAGAAAACATAAAAAATAATTAAAAAAATCCAACAAAATTTTGAAAAAAATAATAAGAAGGTTTTAAAAAAATAATAAAGAAGTTTTAAGAAAACAAATTTTGTAAAAAATTTAAAAAATAAGAATAAAAAAATAAAAGATTTTTTTAAAAAAGTAAAAAAATAAAAAACACTTTTAGCTGATTTGACTAATACTGTCGCGCACCATTAAAAAAATCCCAAGGATTAAAAATGTAAAAAATTTTAAAAATAATAAATTTAAAAACACTGTAGCTGATTTGACTAATACTGCAGCACAACAGGGGAAAAATAAAACACTGTAGCTGATTTGACTAATACTATAGCGCAATAGTAAAAATCCCAAGAATTAAAAGCATTATAGATAACATTAAAAATAACAATAATTTTCTTAACAAACTTCTGTTATATATCCCATACATAAAATTTAACTGATACGAAGAGAGCTAAAACTAAAAGAGATCAAAGATAATAGGATATAGCTTTTAAAGCATAGTTCTAAACGTTTGCAGATACATATATGATACCTTATCATAAGGCGACAATAAGAAGAAAAAGAGTAATAGATAGTGTCCACTATTTTTATTTATCCACTGGTATACTGTATTTTTAATGAACAAATATCATTTTTTAATGAACATTAATGTCATTTTCCAGTGAACAGGTACATTACGGTTTCCAGTTAATATTTATATAACTGTGACAAGCACATGAGTGCACGTGAGTATGTTGAACTGTAAGAAGGGTGGATGGGTGACATATTTTATAAAGGTGGACTCTACATGTGTTCCTAAGAAAAATAACTCCAACAGAGAAGTATCACACTGATTTATTTGTGTGGCCTAAATCATTACCTCAGATTATTTTAAGGTTTATTAACTGATAATTCAGATTATATTTTTAAAATCACACCGATAATTGCTCGATCTCACGCTCAATTAATTAATTAGTTAAAGAATAATCATGATTGACCCACTTTCAATTAATGATTTAATCAGATGCCCCCAGCTCATGTACGCATACATGTGTGGCATACATATCTAATATCCTTAATAAACAAAAGAAACATTCACAAAAAGCAATTAAATTGGAGACGTATATATAAAAAATATAATCCAACTTCTCTTTCCATGATAGTTATCACCATCAAAGTGCCCACTTTGTCAAAAAGGCCTCTTATGCCTGGCTCACTTTTGCTTGCCTTTAGAAGCCAAGGTATATAGTAAGGTACCCTCTCTCCTCACTTGCTACAATAATTTAATTTGTTCTGAAGCTCTCTATAGCAAAAAGACTACATATATAGCTCCATTTATTTATGTGTAAAAATGGAAGAATCAAGGAAAGCCATGATCTTTATATAATT
The DNA here is from genome assembly GCA_030179965.1 of Cyperus esculentus. Lineage (NCBI taxonomy): Eukaryota > Viridiplantae > Streptophyta > Magnoliopsida > Poales > Cyperaceae > Cyperus > Cyperus esculentus. The sequence continues at coordinate 5,473,471 of JASGLE010000007.1, read as the reverse complement.
ATAGGTCTCAGTGACAAGTTTAGTAATAATCAGGAAACTAGTATAAACAACTTATTTTGTGAATACAAATGATACATTAATACCCAAAACAACAATTGCATATATAGTACTTTATAATATTTTTTTTCTTTTATTGCCTGTATATATTATATATAGGCGATATATAAATAATAAGTTAAATTTACACAAGTTATGAAAAACTAGACAATTAGTACACAATTGTGACCCAATTCAAAGAAAGAATTGTCAATCCTAATATATAAACCTCTAAAAAAAACACAGAACAAATCAATCCTTCCATAATTAAGGATCACATTAATTATGAAAAACTAGACTGTACACTTGCAAAAATCCTCATCATCTGTACTCCTAATGAAGGAAACAACAACAACACAAAGTAAGTTTGAATTTGGAACTATGACAAATCTTTTAAGTACCGGTACCGGTACCGGTTCAACGGACAGGCTGTTGAAATGAGATGCTCTTCTGAGATGGCAAAGCAAGCATGGCAGTGTGATCTAAAAAATCCTTTAATTCCACCACAGATTCTAGAATCCTTCGCAAATCATCGGCACACAAGAACCCGGCGGCACCGACACGTCTCACAGCGTACACATAGATAGTCAGACACCCTTTCCTGAACTTGAACCGTGCCATTTCACTACCGGTCAATCCTCTGATCAATTTCTTGTTCACATCCCCGAGCGGTATCATGCTTGGCCAGAGTTGGTCCACAGCCGACTTCATCGACTCCGATTCGAACACGAACAGCACCACTTTGGACTTCTTGGTCCCGAGCCCGAGCGTAAGCGTGTGCCACGCATTGTGCGCGAGGATCGTGAAGTTGGTCGGCAGGTATGTGGTGGTAGAAGGGAAAGGAAGACTGGAGCATTGAGATAGATAAGAAGGTTGTATGTCCAGCAGCCGGAACAGCTCCAGAGGCGTCGCCCGGCGCACCGTGAAGGACTTGACTATAAACTGGCCTCCAAATCTTATGCCCTTCACTTCCTTGCAGGGACTGAAGTGAGGATTATCAGTGCCTGATTTTCCCTTTGTTTTCTGTTTCTGATGAATCTTGTTCTGATTCTTGGAGCCTTGTTCTGACATGGTGATACTGATACTGATACTGGTACAAGCTGTGAGAAACAGTAGAGAAGCAGAAGGGTGGTGGTTGGAGAGGGTCAAGGATTATAAGGAGTGTAGAGAGAGAGAGGCAGTCAGGCAGGCAGACAGCTAAGTGGGGATGATGGAGTGAGAAAATATGAGGTGGATTGTCAGAGCCAACTAACTACTTGTACATGAGAAGAAAACATTTAGAGTCCACCTCTATCCAGTAAAAACACACCACGTACATATATGTGCTTACCACAGTTGCATAAGTGTTCACTGGTAAATAGTAGTATATCTGTTCGCTGGAAAATAATATCTATTAATCGAAAATATATAAATGTTTACTGAAAAATGATATTTGTTCACTGAAAAGGGTGAACGTTACCTGCTAGTAGGTCTTTTTATTAGTGGTGAAGAAGTAGTAGAACTGTAGCAGTAGAGGGAATGATCAATGATCTCATGATATCATCTACTTGTTTATTTGGTTTTTTTTTTTTTTATCATCTTTTCCTGTGTTCTTTTTCTCTTTTTCCTTTTTTTTTTCTTTTGGATTATGGAAAAAGAGTGGTCAAAGAATAAATTTATACACTCACCTGATTTTTATAATTTGGTCAGTGCATGCACACCCCCCTACGATATACAAGTTAAATCCTGGATTAATACTTAGAATCTTTTTGGTTCTGTTTTAATTCAGAAATAAATAGTAATTCAACTTAAGTGCATGATAAGGATGAACAGTAATAAGGATCCTCAATACAGAATTGTACCCTGCTGCCCCATTGTATTATAATAATAGTATGTAGAGTCCACTCTTTTACTTATCCACCAGTTCACTCTATTTTCAATGAACAAATATCATTTTTCGGTAAACATTTATATCTTTCCAATTAATAAATATCATTTTTCTGTGAACAAATGTACTACGATTTCCAGTGAACATTTATACAACTATGGTAAGCACATAGGTATACGTGGTATGTCAGAATTCAAAACTGTGAGAGGGGTGGATGGGTGGTCTACCTTGGCTGGACTCTACATGTTTCTCTTATAATAATTAAGTGAAAAAGTAACTGTCACTGACTGAAATGAATCAATCAGGATGATGCAGACATGCAGTAAGAGGGTTTACTTAAATCAAAAAAAAAAAGAAGAGGGTTTACTTACTGTCTGGAAACAATAGAGTTGTCAGGATTGGTGATGTGCCGACAGCTTCACCAACTTCCCTCCTTTCCGTACATCATTAACCTAATTTAAAATTAACAGTGGCTTATTACTGGAAACATGTCACACACCCACATGTGAGCCCTACATAATTACACTCTGTAAAAACCATTAAATAATTGCAGCAATTAACTGGGGAATTATCTAATTATCCTATGCTAATAGAATTTTCATGGGGTTCTGTTCAGCTCTAAATTTAGAAACATCAATTTTTACAGGTATCACAGTCTTTTCTTTTTTTTTTTTGAAATCTTTGCCGCAGCTGCAAAGTTGCATGGGCAAGTATCGAACTCTCAACTTTTGAGTAAACAACAGCCCTAAGACTTTTCTCCTAGCCAACTGAGCTATCACCCGTTTCCTTACAGGTATCACAGTCACTGGCTATATATATAAAATCAGTAATTTGCTCCTTATTTTAAGGTTGTACTGGTACAAGGTACTCAAGTGTTTATCAGTATTCAGTACCAGACTACCAGCTATAAAGTGGAATGAGATGAATTGACTGCTTGAATTGACAAAAGTAGATAAACCCAAAAAATGTTTTAACCACAGAATCTTCTTCTTTCTTGGCTTGAAAGAATCATCTCTTTCAGAAAAGAATCGTTTGCAAAAGAGACACTGCAACAGCCAGGGGTTTGTTTAAGTGAAATTCAAGCTGTTAAAACTTCACACTTAATCAACTACTTGAAAGAATTTGACAATGAAATTGAATCCAGACAAATGACAACTGAACCTTAATTTGGCCTATAAAATAATCTCATCAACAACACACCACAAGCAGACAATCTCTTATTATTAAATTCAAAAGGAGCACCAAATTTTGTGAAAGGCAGGCCTAAGAACAGCAAGAATTTTATTGCTTAGGACAACAAAATATTTCTATTTATAATATGGTTTTCTCAGATTTCCTTCCACATAATTCAGAGATTTTGCTGTCCTAAGTAATATAATTGCTGTTCCTAGACCCGACCTTTGTGAAATCATGCACTAATTTTTGAGTTCATATCCTATAGATTAGGATCAACAAATTTCAATAGAAGAAAGAACAAAAAAACTTGCCATGAATTGCAACAAATCAGCTCTCTTGGCACCTCCTCCAAACAGCTTGCCTTTACCAAGATGCCAACATTAAAATAGCAATCCCAATTGTGAGCATCACAAGAAGCCAACAAAAAATTCTGGTATAATTTGCATCGATGAGAACTTGAAAAGTAATGAACTGGAAACATTCTTCATATTCATATTGGGTTCCATCTTGAGCAAAGAGGAAATCAGAAAGGGTCGTGGGAGAAGAAGCTCGATGAGGAGAAAGATAATTAATTGATTAGTGGTCAACAGAAGTAATCTGGACACTTGGTAGATGGGCATTGGCTGCAGAAACATAGGAATCGTCATGATTTGGCATTAAAAAATGAGGAGGGATCAAATGACCACAAAACTTGGTGCCCCATCGGTAACCACAAAATGAAATATCAAATAACTATATTTTAAACACTTAAAAAACAAAACTAATTGATGAAATATATTGTATATATCATGTTTTATGAGAATATAAAAGATCATAACATTTTGATTTTATTTACATGTGCATCAAGCATTAACAAAAATCAATGATTTAAATTTTATGATTTTTTCTCTTTGCTCGATGGCTATCGAAATGACTGTAAATTTTCATAATTTTTTGTGTATATGTTATTGAGACGATTTAGAATGCATCTAACGGTTTAGATTTATCAAATTATATATAAATAAACTTGTGGTTATCTAGGGTACCAATTTTTTATGGTAATTGGATCCCTTCTCTTAAAAAATAGAGAGTGCTGGGTATATTTCTCGAAAAGAAATATAATAACAATGCTGGGAATATTTCTCGAAAAGAAATAATAACAACAATGCTGGGAATATTTTGAAGTTGGAAAATTTCCACAGGATAAAAACTTGATCAGAGGGATTTTATATGATTCTTCGATAAGAAAAATTAACGGATATTATATGGGAACTAGTAAAAAGTTCACGTCTTGCTTTTGGCTTCTTTGTAATAAATTTTTAAGATAATATGTAATAGACTTTGAATTGAAAAAATTGATATGAGTTTTAAGTTTTAATTGGTTGAGACATTAAAGTGCGTCAACGGTAGTAATCAATCTAAGTAAACAATCAACGGCTGAGATTTATTCTTTAGGGAATATAGAAATTTCATGTTAAAAAATCCATCTAAGTAAACAATCAACGACTGAGATTTATTTTTAGAGAAGATAGAATATAGAAGGAGTAAGGATATGTGACCGAGTGAAATAATCCATTTCAATTTCGTAGACGTTATATCTGTAGAAATCCCTGTGGTGAATGGGAACCCAACTAGTCAACTACCCAAATACCTAACATTTGGTTATGCTCGTTCGACCGCTGCGTAACGTTCATAGAATGGACATATGGATTACAAATATAAAATAAAATTTACAAAATTGATATATCAAGTTACGAAATTTATTAACTAAGATCAAATAACCATGTTTTTGTTGACCGATCGATGATCATGAAATTAGATCTGAAATAACTACAATTTAAATTGTTAAATGACAAAGTAATTAATAGAATGTGTTGTATATATTATGTTTTATGTGTACAAAAAAATTATATCATTTTGATTTTATTTACATATGCATCAAGCATTAACAAAAATCGACAGTTTAAATTTTATGATTTTTTCTCCTTTCTTGATGACTATTAAAACTAGGGGTGTAAGTCCAATCCGTTCAACCCGCGAAACCTGACCAACCCGACCCGAAAAATTACGGATTTTGATTTTAGTTGGTTAGGTACGGTTCGAATTTTGAGCAACCCGATGTTTAAAGTTTGGTTACGGATTTTGCAAAATATGTTGGGTAAAACCCGACCCGACCAATTTGTTTCGATTTTTTTAAATAATTTATATTATTCTAAATAAAATTATAATATCTTTATAGAAATGTAATAACGTTTTGTTATACTTCAAATTTTTAATTTAAACTTATTTTATTTTACTTTTAGATAGTGTATATTGAACTTTTTTTGTTGTATTTTTTTTATCATAACTTAGTTTCACTTGTATTTTTTGACAATTAAAATCTTAAATTGAAACCCGCGAAACCCGCAAAACCCGACCGTCAAACTTGAAACCCGAATTGAACGGTTTTTATTATTTGTTGGTTAGTTATGGATTGAAATTTGTGCAACCCGACTAGAATAATTTGGATTGTCACTCTATGTGAAACCCGACCAACCCAACCCATTTACACCCCTAATTAAAACAATGTTAAAACTTTATCATTTTGTGTGTATATGTTATTTAGATGAATTAGAATACATCTAACGGTTTAGATTTGCTACATATACATATAAACAATAAAATGGTCATCATGATCACCAACATTCATGGTTATTGGATCCCTAAATAAAATTTACAAAATTGATATATCAAGTTACGAAATTTATATATTATGGACGTCTAAACAGAATTCTATGACACAAGATTGTTTCTCTACTCGTTATAACTGTCACTGCACATCTAGTGCTGTAGACTTGTTAATTACTCGCCGGTAACAACTAACAACTTCAAAACAGAAGGAAACGAATTTAACGAAAGCAGCTCTTTACCGGCGATGGCAGCGAAGCTGTTTGACATAATGCAGCGGGCGATCAAAACCCAGCCCATCGAAAACCCGGCTTCAATCCTCGCCCACCTCACCTCAGCATACCTCTGGCGCCACCGGTTGAATCCCGCTCTGTTCTACATGCACCGGGCTCTTCTCCAGTCGTCGGGTTTCAGTTCCCACCCGGAACCCACCATTTTAAACACCCTCCTCCAGTCTCTACTCGATTCAGACCTCTTTGCAGAATGCCACCGTCTCTTCACCTCTGCCCTGGCGGTTAAGTGTGCCCTTGATGGGCACACTTTTGGTATAATGGTCCGTGCGTACTGCGATCGTGGGTCGGTTGCGAACGCCATGTGTTTGTTGGGGAGAATGCAGAAGTGTGGGTATGGGTTCAATGTGGTTGTGTTTACCAGCTTGATTCATGGGTGTTTTAAGGATGGGGATTGGGAGTCGGCATGGTTTTTGTTCGATCGAATGGGGCATGTTGGTTTGGTTCCGAATGAAATTACTTATACCGTCATGATAAATGGCTGCTTCAAATTCGGTCATAGGAAAGAAGCGTTCGAGTTTTATGATCAGATGCTGAGAAATGGTCTTATGCCTACTCTCCATACATTCAATGTTCTGTTGAATGAGCGATGTTTAAGTGGTGATTTGGATCTTGCTCATAAGCTGTTTGATGAAATGCTTGAGAGAGGTGTTTCTCCTAATGTTGTTACATATAATACATTGATTGGCGGTTTCTGCCGAAGCAAGAAGATGAAAGATGCAATTGGACTGTTAAATAGTATGAATAGGGAAGGAATTAAACCGACATTGATCACATTTAATCTCCTTATTGATGGATACGGTAAAGCGGGTATGATGTCTAATGCATTGGAGATGTTGGAGAAAATGAGAGCTAATGGAATTTCGCCAAGTGTGGTAACTTACAACACGCTTCTTGATGGATTTTCTCGTGCCGGAGATTTAGTAAAGACGGCAAGTACATATAGAGAGATGAAAGAAAGAGGATTGGCTCCTAATAAAGTGACATGTACCACGTTGATTCATGCTTTCGTAAAGGGTAATGACATGGAGAGTGCTTTCAGGGTCTATAGATCAATGCAAAGGGATGGTATTGAACCCGATAATCATACTTACAGTGCTTTGATCAATGGACTATGTGCTGAAGGTAACATGAAGGATGCACGTAAGCTGTTCGATGAAATGCTTGAGAAGGGATTGAAACCAAACAACCCCATTTACAATACCCTGATTCGTGGCTACTGCAGGGAAGGAAGTTCGCATAGAGCTCAGAGATTGTTGGAGGGCATGAGAAAAAATGGGTTGGCACCAAATGTTGCTAGTTACCGTCTAACAATCATTACATTATGCAATGACGGGAAGGCGCAGGAAGGTGAGTTGATACTTGATGACATGGTAGCATGTGGCTTAGAGCCATGCAACTCAGTCAGGAAAGCCATATCTGATGCAAAGGCAAGTGCTTCTCTGGGCCAAGTTTCTCTTGAACAGACTTTGTAATGAGCTTTTCCTGGTTCCTGGTTTCCATTTGGCATCATATAAAGAAGATTACACTGAATCAGTTACAGCACCATTTCTGTTCATGCCTCTACTATGGCGCAGCAACTGTGACGAATAGTATTCCAGCTCAGTTCACTTACTGGTACATCTTTTCTCTGTCTCCACTCTCCACTCCATTCCCCCCTTGAGATTCATGAATCAATTAGGCCCCGGGGGTACATATTTTTTGCCATTCGGGGTGAGGTTCGGCAAACTTTTGGGCTAATTCAGCATCACTGCTGAGCAGTAAGTAACAAAAACATTTGATCAGTATTTGGTCAAGGGAGCCCTCACTTTTATACCAAAATGAAGCATTTTAAAGGCAATATTATGCCTTTCAGATATTAGCCATCATTCCAGTAAATAAGAAAAAATGACGGGTAACAAATTATTATTGACTACATGTGCATATAATTAATTTATTGGAATTTACTGTGGCCCTCAACACGATGGCGTGTTTCATTTATTACATATTTATAGGATTCATTTTAGATATTTTGGGTGGAATAAAAAATCTGGATTAATTTTTTGCATGCTAAGTAAATAGAAATAAATAATTTATCAAAATGCAATTTAATTAGAATTTTTCATTAAAGAAAGAGATGTATCAAGTAAGCTGAAAATTCCGTAGGTTTTACGGGTCGGGCTGAGTTTCAAGTTGCAAGGTATTCAATAAAAAAACTTGAGAGCTCTTCATTAGTTCAGTGGTTTAATCTTCTTCATTTTTTTCTTTTAATAAACTTGCTTTTCTTAAAATAAACATGTTCAAACAATAATTACTCCATTTAGTAATTCGCAAAGAAAAGATAGTAATTTTCTTTTAAAAGAACTAGTTTACGAAAACTCCTAAAAATTGGAAAAAAAAGGGTAAATTTTATAGTAGGGATAATAATGTTAAGGAATGGATATAATAGTTTTTGACAAATCACTTTTCCGTGTATGCTATAATTTACTATAGTTTTTTGTTTATATATTTAGAATGAATTGATCACAGACTCGTGCATGCTATAATTTAATATTGTTATTTTATTTATTTATGGATGTTTAATTTGCCAAAAAAAAAGTAGTAAGTAATAAGAATAATAAATACTCGAATTAAAATTTTATAATATATAGGATAATTGCGATTGAATTATTATGTTGTTTGCGTCCCTTACATTCATGCGAAGAAATTGTTACACAAAATAACTGAAGTTGATAAAAATTTTCTTCTATTAACATACAAAAAAATAAAAAGACCATTTTAAATAGGGAAAAGTTAGTTTGTTTCGAATTGATATCGGAAATTGCAAAATAATTTAGATTTAAATAATCATGACAGAATTAAACAAGAATTAAGAAGAAACATGTTATTTCTTAAAATGTCTGCACATATACAAAAAGTAAGAACAGTTGAAGAAAATTTCGATACTTCATTATTAGAGTTTAACTATTATACTAACGTTAGCATTTCGCACCGAAATGCTAACGGCTCAAAATTGTTGTTATCGTATCCGAAATCACGATTTATAGTGCTCAATAAATTATTTATATGGAAATATTGGGGAATACAAAAATTTTTCATTTTTAGAGTTTTCTAGGTATTTGTTTTGAATTTTAGAAAATAGCTCATAAATATTAATAAAATAATGATGTTTGTACAAGCTATTTTCAAAAATGCAAAACAAATACTTAGAAAACTTTAAAAATGAAAAATTTTTATATTCCCCAATATTTTCATATAAAGAATTTATTGAGCATCATAAATCATGATTTCGGACACGATAACAACAATTTTGAGTCGTTAGCATTCGGATCGAAATGCTAACGTTAGTATAATAGTCTAGCTCTCATTATTATTATTATTATCATTTTGACAAAAGTTATATCCCATCCATTTCATAATAAAACCAAAAGTGATAATTCGTAGTGTTCCTAATTCTATGCTCAAACAGTTAAACCACTTCACAGCGTCCAACTCCAGCAGATAAATAAAAGAGGAGGGTTCCATTGACAATGCTTAATTTGACAATCTTGACAATGAAAATTTTGAAAAATTTGTAAAAATTCACACAAATTCTTAAAAATAAAAAATAGTTTATGAATGTATCATTTAACTTATAGATTGATTATATTTTCAATTATATTCAATTTAAGCGACATTTGACAGTTCTTTAAAGATCTGTTAATTGACAACCGTTAAAAAATGCACAAATTTTGATAAGTCATTAAACGATGTTCAAATTGATTGAAATTTGAAACACTATCAATCTATAAGTTAAATAATACATCCATAAACCATTTTTTATTTTTAAGAGTTTTTGTAAATTTTTACAAATTTTTGAAAATCCAAATTATCAAGATTATCAAATTAAGCATTATCAATGGATCCCTCCTCTAAATAAAAAGGTTTTCCAGTTTCAAACCATTCGGCCCAAAATACAGCGTCATCATCCTGGTCCAGATCAAGCCGTGGATAACAAACAGAACAGTTAGCGAGTCGCTGTCGCCGAGTCCACTGTCCACGAGACCACCTTTTCCAGGAAGAAATGAGTAACGTTACATTACATTACATGAAGGAAACCCTCGGCTTGGATGGATTGGATCCGACGGTGGACAGAGCAAAACCGCCAAGGTATTAACGGTTGGCCTGGCCACGCCTCAACGTAGAAAGAGAGGGGAAGACTGAAGAGTGCCGTTTGAGGTTCAAACCCTCTTTTCCGTCTGCGTAAACTGAGATGCGCCGTTAGTGATGACCGTTTCGCACCTTCTCCCCTCTTCCAAAAATCTTCGTTGGCTGGATTTGGACCATTGTTATTATTGTAGACCTTAATGTAAATTTTCTAGCTATCCTTCCTCGGAGAAGTTATCTTGGAGATTGAAATGACTATATGTCCAGATCAATTTTCAGCTATTTAATGGACTACTTTTGGTTTAGTCACCACCATTTATCGAGCAATATTGATGTTTCCATTTTCATAGCCCTGAAATCGACTAACTTAATGCGTAACACACAAAATTAAATACTTCCAACTCTCATAATTAAATACTATTCTACTTTTGAAAAAAAATTGTTGAATTTTAATTTCTGATTTCTGTGTGTTGCCACGGGCCAATATGTTGGAGAAAACAAAAGTGAAGATTTAAATTACCACATCTAATGCATAACTATTTATATATTTAATGTCAGATTTATGTTGCAGCAAGTCTAGATATATGTTCGGACTTAATTTTTGGATGTAGTTATGAGATATTAGCTACTCTATTGTATATTCTAAGCTATATAATTTCGCTTCTTATAATACTTGGGCTTAATTTGAGATGGTTTGGGAGGTGAAGGAGTTTTTGCAAAAGAAAAAAACCAACTAGAAAGACAATAAATTGAAGGATATGATTACGACAAGTGAGACCACTATTCAATTATTTTAAAGTATTAGGTTATTAATTTTTTATATTAATTTTTAATACATAATGCCCATCTGGATATGCCTATACAAAACACAATCTATATATATGATAGGCTCTAGATGCATAGGAGTTGGAACGTTTTGAGTGGATTCAAACTTTAAGAAACTCTATACAAATATACATCAACTTATTTATTTATTATTTAGTTATTACAATTATATTATTATTTTATATTAATCAGTACCATTAAAAGTAGTAGAATTACTAGATATTATCTACTACCTCTGTCCATGAATAAATGAATTTTTAGGAAAAGTCAAAGGAATTAGTGAAAAAATGAAATTACTTTTATGCCCTCAATTTGTAATCATTACATAAATTAAATAATATAGATAAAAGGGTAATCATAACATTGGAAAACAAGTGGATTCAAACAAGTGAATAAAAAAAATAAAATCAAATCGGTAAAGCTCATTTAATTAGGGACAAACCGTAAAGGGTATAAATTCATTTAATTGTGGACGGAGGTTGTAGTTAAAATTGAAGGTTTATCGTTTTGTTAAGCAAGTCTTCCTAAGATACTTATCCAGAGAGGATAAGCAAGGAGAACTAACGAGTTGAAACACATAATAAAGAAGCTATGTTACTAGGATACACCTATTACTCAGAAGAATCTAAATCCGGTGCGTACCGGGTGTGCTACGTGACATATCGGTTTATTTTATCAAGTTTGACTGGCCGATTCGGTCATCGATATGACCCGATACGTCTGGAGACCTAGCAGGATCGGTTACTGGGTGTGTCTGGGTGGGTTTCTGACATTTATTGGATGACACGGGTGCAAGCTACTCGCGGCGCCGCATGGAAAAGCCACAGAGAATCATGTAATGCGCTGAGATTTAGGTGTAAATTGGAAAATTCATCAAAATCTGAGGGGGACAAGGATCGAACCTGGTTGCTTGGCATCATACCGTAGCTCTTAACCACTACGTCACCAATTACTTTGGTGTTAGTTTGCAGTTCCGAATAAATATATATAACATTAAGATATGTTTCATTTATTTAATATTTATTAATATATTTATATAATAATTTATTATATCTAGCCGCACCCGTATCTAAGAATTTTTAGAATTGCCGTATCGCCGCACCCGCACCGCACGGATACGATTTACCCACATCCGCACTCAGGTAACATAGTAAAGAAGAAAGATGAATAACTGTTTGTTGCTTGGTTTTGTTCAGAATTGTATAGTATGTTGGAAGTTTTTAGAGATGCTTTGTTCAGGAAAGTAACTGGTGATATTATGGTTTTTATGTTTGATGTGAAAGATTTTTTTGGAAGTTAATTTCTGTGTGTGATCCTACTGGATCTGGGGTGTGGACAAGATAGCTCTTTTGTTTCTTAATAAAACAGGTGGTCTTCATACCACTTTTTGTAAAAAAAAAAGTAGTAGAATTATGTCTGGACTTGCGTTTAGGATTGAATTCACCACTGTATAATTATTTCAAAATAATTTTAATGTTAATATTTAATTTGAATAAACAACTTCTAGTAAGAACTTATTTTAACAAGAGATATTAACATATCACAATTATGGACATTTAAATCATAAAAAAATTTAAATTCTGACATATTTGGATAATTAATTGAGATGAGGAGTCATCATCGTACATTAAATAAGACACTTTGTTCCTAAAAACAGTTACTACTAGTGCAAAAACTGAAAATTAAACCTAGTCTACGGAATCTCTTCCTCTTCCCCCAAAAGAGAACTCCGATGAGTCACCCTTTCAGGATCCCCATCCAAACACAAATCCGTGAACCGGGTCACACTAATACTATCTTTCCAACCGTTACAGAACCAAATCCACCAAACCGACACACACAAAATCTCCCCTTCCGTTTGGCGCCGTCATCATAGGTCATCTTTTCCCTACTGGCCTCCTTCGTTACCAATTGAGATCTCCTAACATATGGCACATGCCTTGCGGCACATGGGCCGTTAGATCTCCTCGAGATTCGTGCCGGCCCGAATCTGAGGTGATCCAACGGCCCACGTGCCGAATGGCACCGTGCCATATGTTCGCTACTTCGTTCGTTTGTTCGTTTCCTTCCTTCCCTATAAAAACCAAAAACCATAGAAAAAGCAAGAACGGAAAAAAGAAAAGAAAGGCAAGACAATAGAAAACAATTATTATACAATACCCTTTCCTCTGCTCCCCTCTCCCGTCTCTATTCTATTCTAACCCTTTTTCCTTCCTTCAACGGGCGAGGTTATTTGAACGCAACGACAACAGCAACAAAAACAAAAAAACAACAAGCGAGCGAGCGAGCGAGCGAGCGACACAGAGAGAGAGCAAAAAAACAGTCGAATCAGTAATCAATCAAATAAACCTCTCGTCGCTTCGATTCTAGGGTTTCGACTCTCCCGATTCCCTCTCTCGCGAGATCTCGTCCCCTCAATCCCACCGCCGCCGGCTGAATTCCCGATTTTTGTCGGTTCGGTTTTTGTCGATCTTTAGTTGTTCAATTCGTGAGTTTCGTCTTTCCCTTTTTTTATGTTCATTCTTTTTTTTTTTAATCTCCAATTTCTGTTCCGGAGCAGTTAATTAATTTAGTTTTGTACTCTTGTTCAAGTAGCCGTTAGAATATTTTCTCTATTTTTCTTAACCGCAATTCGTATCCGGATCTGATGATTGTAGGGTTTAGGGCGGGGCGGGGCGGGGGCGCATGGAGTCGTAGATTTCTGAAGATCGATCGATAGGAGGGTTTTGTCGCGATGGATACTCCGAGACTGGAGAGCAGTTGCGTGGAGAACAAGCAACTCACGACTGCTTCGAGCTCGTCTCTGTCCGAGGGCAGCTACGGGTTCGCGAAGATGTCTCCGGCCGTTTCCAGCCCTGTGAATTCCACCCCCTCCCATAAGTACGTTGTTCTATGTTCTTCTCTATCAGTTTGGTTTTTTGTTACCGTTTTTTATCATCCCCTTTTAGATTTAGATTAATTGGTGCTGGATTGTGCTTAATTATTGATTTATTTTCCAGTGTTGTATGTAGGATATTAGATGATAATGATTGGGTTTGATGAGGGTTTTACTGAGTAACTGAATGAAAAAAAGTATGAAATATTTTCAATCCATATAATTATAAGGCTAATTCGGCTATGGATCGGATGAAATATGGGCCGTTCAATTTTCATAATCAGATGGTCACAATATGTCTAAGTAATTTGTCTGGTCAATTAAAAATGAAAGGTTGCTTATCCGATCCATAGCAGAACCACTCTAATTATAATTTGTCTGGTCAATGAATCCTGTAATGTTTTTTTTTTTTTGTTGTCTCTTTTTTAAATTAATTTTACTATGAGCATGGTTTTGTTAAGAGCTTGTCATTAAATGGAAATCCTAATTCTTATTTGTATAGGCGGACAAGTGGGCCAATTAGGCGAGCGAAGGGTGGATGGACGCCTGCCGAGGTTGGTGTAACGATTTAATTTACTGTTTTTATTGTAGTGTGTAGCCTGGCCCTGTTAGTTGTAAACTGTTGTTTTGTTCGACTGCTAACTGAACTTTCATTAATTAATTAACCCAGGATGCGACCTTGAGACAAGCAGTTGAATTTCACAAGGGAAAATGTTGGAAGAAAATAGGTATGTCCTTTTTGATTAACTTCAATTTTAGTTCATTTTGAACTTAGACCGTTGGAGTATGGATATTGAGGTTTCTAATTACTAGTTATAAGCTGAATTAATGTTGTTAGTTTGTGCAAATTTGGTTCAGTTATTGTCACTTCCACAATTGAAGCTTTATTGTGATGAGCCTGACTTGACTTTCACTTGTGGATGTTAAGTTCTGCTAATTTGTGTAAACTTAACCTCAACCAGTATTGGTTTGGCAACTAGTTTCCTAGTTTGTTCATACAAATTGGAATAAGCATCACTTGTTTGTACTAGTTAGTTTAATTTTAGGTATGCATGCAGTGGCAAGTACATAGTGTAAAAGATTTACTAAAAAGGCCCAGAAAACTGTTCTCCAACTTGTTTAGTTGTGGTACATACAGCTGTATTATTGATGGGTTAATTCTATGTAACTTTTTCCTTTTTTGCAGCATCACATTTTACTGACAGAACAGAGGTGCAATGCCTTCATCGCTGGCAAAAGGTCCTCAATCCCGAACTTATAAAAGGCCCTTGGAATCGTGAGGTTTGTTTCTTCTTTAAAATTTGACCTTCATTGCTGTTTCTTCTTTTTGTCCTTTTTTTCTTTTTAATTTTGTATTGCAAATCTTTGTCTGATCTTTTTTATTCCCTGTTATCTTTTAGGAAGATGAAAAAATAATGGAGCTTGTACAGAAGTATGGCCCCACAAAATGGTCAGTTATAGCAAAGCAATTGCCTGGACGAATTGGAAAGCAGTGCCGTGAGAGGTACAAATATTTCTATATTCTGGTTAGCTTTTATTTCTCTACGGAATGATATTTTCCTGTGACGTGTTCAAAAATAAGATGTTTAATTTCTTCTTTCATTGGAAATTTTAGATGGCACAATCATTTAAATCCTGAGATAAGGAAAGATGCCTGGACTGCAGAGGAAGAGGTTCAATTAATTAAAGCTCATCGGTTGCATGGCAATAAATGGGCCGAAATTGCTAAGCTTTTGCCTGGGAGGTTTGCTCTCTTTCATTATGAAAGTGTCAAATTTTACTTCCACAAAAAATTGTTGTTGTTTATGTCACCTATATAGAAATCACAGAGATCATGAGTTAGTGAGAACGATTACTTTGATTTTCAGTTTGTACTTGTACTAGGTCATGTTATTCGTAACACATGGATGGAGATGATATTAAGTAGATTATTTTATAACAATACAGCACCTAATTTGCAATAGTAAGAAAAGAGTATGCTCACTAATAACAAATTCTTTTAATTTGTTTGTGCAAAGTAATTTCATAACCGCAATTGACTTTTTTTTATGAGGAATTGACATCATTTAAATACAGGACGGACAATGCAATAAAGAACCACTGGAACAGTTCTTTAAAGAAAAGGATAGAGATACTTGATAAAACTGGGGAACTCCCTCCCACCCCTCTTACCAAACCACCTGCTGCTCCTGCAAAAGAAGTTCCTATGCTAACTCCATCCTCAAAACCATCATTGGTTCTCACTCTCCAAGACACCCCCAAGCCCATATCAAACCCTACACCTGCCACACCTGCCTCCAATCACCTACCACCCAAAGCACCAGTCGCCTCACCAATTGAGCCGTTTGAAGCACTCAACTCTACGGCATCATGCAAATCCCACAGCATGGATCTTGAGGAAAATCAAAATGACTCGGATGGTACTAAACAAAATGATAGTACTACAGATGCAGAGGTTATGACAAAACACGCTCAAATTGAAAGCCATTGTTTTGAAGACCCTGCTACACTTGGTTCTCTATGCTATGAACCACCTCTTATGGGAACTCCTCAATTTCATCTCTATTCAGAAGTGGTTCCACTGCATGAGGTCTCCCCAGAAAGAACCTTGAGTACAATCCACTCCATTCTACGTAGTGCAGCTAAGACATTTCCAAATACACCCTCGATTCTTCGAAAAAGGAAAAGGGAGAATACGCCCGCATCAAATACGCCTGTATCTAATAAGCCATGTGGTACTCCGGGAGAAGGTGGATTGGAGGATGGGGAGGATAATGGAAGTAAATTTGTGTCTCCTGCTTATAGGTTACAAGGCACAAAACGGAGGGCACTGTTAAGATCAGTGGAGAAGATGCTTGATTTTTCATCTGAAGAAGCTAACAATAATGGTATTGATACTGGTCCATGTGCTACTAATGAGGCAGTTATTGATGTGAGCTAATAGTGTGTTGTTCTCAGGTAATTTTTGAAATTATAACTATTTTAGCTTAGGTCAGGCACTGAGATTGCTACAGAAATATCAGAAGTCTGTGTTGCTTTTCACTTCACTGATATCTTATCTGTTATCTTAAACATCTGTCCTTAAGCTTGGGGCACTATATTAAGCCTTCTTCTCTTGTTTGAGCTTATCCTGCTGCAAATCAGTTTCTTTGACAGTTGCAACTAATATTTTTTTTTTCCTGATTAAGTACTTTGCTGTCAAGTATCATTTTAAATAATTTGTGCATTTATGTTTTTTCAGGTATGAAGATCCGTTTTGCTCTGTAGAGACTTGCTGAAAGCATCTGCAAATTAATTTCTCCAATAAGTCAAAAAAAGAAAATAAAAATAGCAAATTGAATAGAGAAGAAAAGAAAGAAGAAAAAACAAAGATAGACATTTTTGCGCTTTTCTATTCTTCTTTTTTTGGGAGGTATATTTGTTGTGATATTGTTTTTGTACATAAAACGGTCAATGTAGGATCTCTAGTAAAAAGCTAAACTAGAGCTTTGCTTAGCATTGTGGTAAATTATAATAACCCATCTTGGTCTTGTGATTTTGTGGCTTACTTTGTAACGCTGATTTTTTGGTGCCGAGTGGCGAGTTTTTATGTTTATTAGGCTTCTTGCACATATTGTTGTTTTCCTTTATAATCTCTCTACATGTAATTGTTTTGACGAGGTTGGTATAAAATATTAAAATCTGTTTGAATTTCTTTAAGCTAGTGAACCAAGAGTAACGGCTCAGTATTTGCTATTTTCTCACCATGGGTACGACAAATAGCTAGGGGTGTACAACGGGCGGGTTAACGCTATTTTATCAAAATTTGAAACCAACCCAGTTATATCGGGTTATAAAATATTGTTACTCAACCCACCCGTAACCCAACCCAACCCGACTATTTTTTTACGTACGGGTTTTTGCGGGTTGTACGGGTTACGCGGGTTAAACGGGTTATATAGTTTCGGTTAAATTATTAATCATATAATTTTTATTTTTTTATAATATTGACCATGTTAATGGTGATTTATAACTTGATGATAATATATTTTGGATAACTTAAGTAATATAAAGATAATTTAATATTAAACATAAATTAGGAATTATATATAGAGTACTTGTTATAAATTTATATGCTAAATTTCATATTAGAAACATAGAACGAGCATATAAAGTTGCAAAAAAAAAAAAAAAATAGTTAGACATAATAAGCATTAACCCAAAAACATCATAAAAATTTTATATTGATCTTAAATAAGAACTTAATTCTTAAATTATTGTCTCATTATTTATCTTTTTAATAAATTGTATATGTAAGTTTGTATAGAATTATAATTTATAACTAGTTGCGGACGGGTCCGGGTTAGACGGGTTTCTAAATGCTCAATTCGTAACCCAACCCGGCATAACGGGTTAGTCAAAATTACAACCCAACCCACCCCAGTAATATCTCTAACCCAGTAAAAAACGGGTTGGGTCGGGTGGGTCGGACGGGTCGGCCGGGTTGACGAGTTTTTGTACACCCCTACAAATAGCAAAAAACAGATACTGTCATTCAGCGACTGTACGCGTTATTAGACCTACCAGTACTAAGCTTGACACCGAAGCTATTTGTCAGCACCAAGATCTTAAGATCTATGCAAAGCATTTTCGATATAGTTCACAATTGTAGAAATGTTAACCAGAAATATTTATTTATAGTCCACAATTGTATAAATGTTAACTGAAAAAAATTAATGTCTTTACCTACTACAACCTCCATCCACAATTAAATGAATTTATATGTAAAGGCTTGTCCCCAATTAAATGAACTTTACCGATTTGATTTGATTTTTTTATTTACTTATTTGAATCCACTTATTTTCCAATGTTATGATTACCCTTTTATCTATATTATTTAATTTATGTAATGATTACAAATTGAGGGCATAAAAGTAATTTCACTTTTCCACTAATTCTTTTGACTTTTCCTAAAAAATCATTTATTCATAGACAGAGGTAGTACTGTATTATTCCTTCATTCATGCGTAATTGTCCTTTACTGCACATCACGTTATACGGTACACGGACGATCCTTAGATTTTAGAGATTGCAGCCGCACGAATCTCAAGATAATCCGACGGTTCACCAGCTGCACAGTAAGATGCTTCACAGTAGTAGGTGATATGAATCCATTATTCATATATGTTTCTCTGTCAACGGTCAAGTACTTTATATGCAGACTCGAGTCTCGACTGTTGAAACTCCAGTGAGTTGCCCACCCAGTGAAATTAGTCTCACAGAAAAGCCTGAAAGTGTCCTTAAAAATCACACTTCCTTAGGTCCGCACCGTTATCAGCCCGCGGGCCGGAAAAGAGACCCATCACTCCATCAGCGGCCCGTAAAACTGCGGTACGAAACGGGTTTCGGGTATAAGAGACTGGATCCACGGGCCGAGCCCGTTATGAGAGAGAAACATTAAAACTAGAGAACTTCGCTTCTGGAGCTTTCCCGTTGCAAATTGTGCTTGATCAAGTTTTAGCCTTTTAGGCTTCTCTCACTACTCACCGGTGACTCGTAACAATGGCGAGGAAGTTCTTCGTTGGAGGCAACTGGAAATGCGTACTTTAGCTGCCCTTCTCTTTTTCTATACTATATTCCAATACTTGTATTTTGTAGCTACTGAAATCTAAACAACCGTGTAATATTGTGTTTTTTTTTTTTTTTAAAATTTATTTTGACTTTCAGAATGGAACAGTCGACGATGTGAAGGAGATTGTCACCACGCTGAACGAGGCAGAGGTGCCGCCGGAGGATGTTGTCGGTGTGTTCTGACTCTTTTGAGTCTTTGTTTGCCTAAATCAAAGGACCATTTGTTTGTATTTCCTTCAGCCCGAAATGAGTACCGCAGAAGAATAGTATTAGTACTGGACATCACCATTTAACAGTTGGAAATTCTGTATTGTAAAGCATCATATCTTGCAATTATTTTTATTTTGAACCAGTAAAACGATATGCTTGTTAAAATCTTGACCATTATTTAAGTTGGCTCCTTACATATATAACTTGGCCAGTTGGTTCAGAACAGTTTTTATAATTTGTCATAAAAAGATGCAATCTTTTCACATGCCTAAGTGATACTTATTTGAAAAGGATGCAATTTTTTCAGAGGTGGTTGTGAGTCCTCCGTTCGTCTTTCTGCCTCTGGTGAAAGCGTTGCTGAGATCTGATTTTGCTGTAGCTGCACAGAATTGCTGGGTTAGAAGAGGCGGTGCTTTTACCGGTGAAATTAGGTACCCAACTACTCATATTCAACAGAAATCAGATTTGTCTTCGTGTTTAGGAATTTTCGAATGGCAATTGAATTAAGACAAGAGAATTGTCATTTATTTATGCCTCTATTTGCAGTGCAGAGATGCTGGTCAATCTAGGCATCCCTTGGGTTATTCTTGGCCATTCTGAGAGGAGAAGTCTCTTAGGCGAATCAGATGACGTGAGTACCCTTGGATTGTTTTTCTAAATTTACTCATGAATCGAGGGTAAGAGCATGAAACAACAGGTTAAACACATGACCGAGCACAGTGGTGAAATATGGAACCGGTAATGGTTCCATGTTGATGTTAGGGAATAGGCTTAAATACATGGTTAATTGTGTTTCTATCGTGGCCCCAAACCAGTAAACACTGATTTATATGTAACAAGAGAGTACTGATTTACACTAATTTCTGCATGCTTGTGACTGATACAGTGCTTTTTATCTAATAAAATAAAACTTATCTTAATTTCCAATATTGATTGTGAGTGATAATAATTTATCTGATAGTTGCAAATATATGCCATATATAGCACTTCTCACTGGTACTCATGTAATGAAAAGGTAACTATGCCTACTCTCAAATAATTAAAACTGACAAGATAACCCTCCATCCTTATAACTTCTTTTATGCCGCACCACTTGGAACTTGGAATGGCAGTTTGTTGCTGATAAAGTGGGGTACGCACTTTCTCAAGGCTTAAAGGTCATAGCCTGTGTTGGTGAGACTCTCGAGCAGCGTGAGGCTGGGTCTACCATGGATGTTGTTGCTGCACAAACCAAGGCTATTGCAGGTTTTTACATAATTCTAATATAAGTGGTTTTATTAAATTATATTATAAGTTGCGCAAACCAAGGCTATTGAGAAGAATGTTTATTTTGTTTTGTCCTATGTACTACTTGATCTGAATGAAAACACACAATCTTGGACGAGTTGAGCCCTCTTAAATCCCTTCGAATCCAATTCTTCTCCCACCCCCTTTTTTCGTCCCAATCACGATTTAATCTTCAAGTATATTTCTATTTCTAGGTTTTCCCACACAATATTATTCAGATCACGGGTTAGGCTGACTAGAAGCCGATGCTAGAATCGGTTACCTTCTGGGGTCAATATATTCTGATTACTTTTTCTTGCTTCTGGTTCATTGGATTATTGAGGGTCAAGCACTTGATTTTAGCCCTCAACTTTATGTTTCAGATGATAAAAATAAAAAAATAATACAAACCTAATTTGGTTGGAGTTGGATTATGTATTACCAGCTTTTTTCTGTGAATAATGAAGGTAGTCCAGTATCAGGATAATTGTAAGTCTTAACAATAACAATAGTAAAGGGTCAACAGCAATAACAATATAAATTTACATATGCTTATGTTGCCTTACACTTCACATTTAAGCTCCAAGATGTGCTTCTCCTCATCTCTTTACTATGTAATATGCAGAAAAGGTAACTTATTGGGAAAATGTTGTACTGGCATATGAACCAGTTTGGGCTATTGGAACTGGAAAAGTTGCTACCCCTGCTCAGGCTCAAGAAGTAAATTCTTTTTCCTCCTCTATTCCTTGGATATAATTCTCTACTATTTACTTGTCTTGTTGACTTCAGAATTGAATTATAGCAATCAGATGTATTGCAAGGTGAATCCAGGATTTAGACTTAGGAGAGCAGAAAGAAAAATGCAATCAAAATAAATATCGGAAAATTGCAGGCTGTAATAAACTTTTTCGTATTTAACCTAGAAATATATTTTATTGTAAGTTGCTCATGTTTTTCATTGAACAGGTTCACATTGGGCTGAGGGAATGGCTCAGCGCAAATGTCAGTGCTGAAGTTGCTTCATCTACCCGCATCATCTATGGAGGTATAGCTTCTTTGTTCACTTAATTTAAATTGCAGTCATGTGGACTTAATAAAAAACGAATTCCAACGTTAATTGATTCCATGTTTTTTGATACTTTGCTAGCTTATTTTCTCACGTGTCAGTACAGGTAGGTTTGTACCGGACTACCAGTAACCATTAGTTAAGTACTTAAGTGCAATGAATAAGTTACTATCTTTGCTTTCTATGAAATACAGTTTGAAGCTACAATTGTTAGGACCAACTCAAAAATCTGTATTTTGACAATCCAAACACCAAGTTGTCGGATAGGAGATTCCCCCAAAATATTTATGAGTTTTTTCTTTTCTTTTCTATTGAGTATATTGGAACTTTTGAAAAAACACTTTACGTGATGCTTTGAGTTGCTGTGGCATACATCTTACTAATAGTCAGTTCTGACAAATTAGGTTCTGTCAATGCGGCTAACTGCAAAGAGCTTGCTGCACAGCCTGACGTTGATGGATTCCTTGTTGGTGGTGCTTCTCTCAAGGTCATACTCGAAACTCCTTTTTTCTCTTCTTTTCTGATAGTTTAGTCCCATGCTTTGTGTCTGACTCTTTAATTTAAATACTGCAGCCTGAATTTGTGGAGATCATTAAATCCGCCACTGTCAAGTTATCTGGTTAATCAAGATAAAGCTATCTTATTAGCACCGAAATACTGGTATTTATACTGTTAATCTTGGACCTTGTTGGTGTTCTAATTCTTCAGTTCTGCTCAACTTCTGATACTTGTGTTGATTTGAAAACAAATTTTTGGCCATATACTAGGATAAATACGAATAAAAAATATTGGACCCTTTTAAAATATACGGGTCCAAATATACTGTTACCGAAACAGATAGTCATTGACTTATAAATATGAACAAATCACCCTCTTTCTCTTTCTGCGCTGCTCGGTTGCAGCATGGCAGCCGATCTCGTTTCCTGCCAATAGACAGTCATTGACTTCTTTTTTTTTTTTTTTTTTTTTATTTAAACCAGTCATTGACTTCTTATCAAACCAACATTTAAAACGTAAAACTGAATGTGTTTGCACGAATTTTTTGGGTCAACTATAATACGATAAATATGGTGTGATTTGCTCCAAGTTCTATGATTAAAAAAGAATATGAAGTCAGCTCTAGTGTGATATATATATTTATATTTTTACTCCGATATCTATGATACAATTAATGATGTGAAGTCAACGTTAATGTGATCAATGTGATCAAAATTTCTTCTGGTTCTATGATTTACTGACTTAGGGATGCGTATCAATAATTTTCTATTCAACTTTCTTACAACTAGAGCTGTAATTTGGGGGCTTCGCCCCGAAAAGTGATATCAAATAAATATTAAGAATTCTATAAAATTTGAAATATTTATATTAAATAAAACTTAAAAAATTTGTAAATTTTTTATGTAAGTAAATAACAATAATAATAATAATACAATAATCTTATTGACCATTTTAAGGGTTAAAATATATTTAAATATATCACATTCATCTTATTTAATGAGAAGAGAAAAAAAAAATACAAGCCATTGGATTAACATAGATGAAGAGTTTCAAACAAAATCAATAGTTAATAATAGTGATGATGTGGTATAGTTGAGGTGCTTAGAAATCTACCCCTTTTTATAGAGTATAAATTTGTAAAAATGTTCAATAAAAATATCAGAAAGAGAGATGATGTGGTGACTAGGGGACATTTCGGTGATTCGGTAGAATGTGCACAAGTAAATGGATTCCATATCCTCTGTAGCGCTGCATTGTGTAGCTCAAAATTTGAACCGTTAGATTATCTTGAGATCTGTGCTGGCTTGAATCTTGGGATGATTTAACGGTTCACATTTCGCGCTACACAATGCAGCGCTACAGAGGATGAGCACTCAAGTAAATGGGGATTTGCATTTTTTTTGAGATAAAAGATGTCAAGTCACTCAAATTTAAATGTCTATAAAGATGTCAAGCCAGTCTATATAAAACCTCCACCCATGACCTCCCACACGGATTTGCAAGCCAGTCTATGGTTCCACCTATCTGGATTTCAAACCTGCGACCTCCCACATGGATTTGCAAGCAAGTCTATAGTTCCTCCTATCCGAGTTACAAACCTGTGACCTCCCACACGGATTTGCAAGCAAGTCTATAATTCCTCCTATCCGGGTTACAAACCTGCGACCTCCCACACGGATTTGCAAGCTAGTCTATAGTTCCTCCTATCCGGGTTTCAAACCTGCGACCTCCCTCACGGATTTGCAAGCCAGTCTATAGTTCCTCCTATCCAGATTTCGAACCCGCGACCTCCCACACCGACTTGCATCTTGAGGTGCTAGAGGGCTGAATGCGATTGCATGATAGTTACATAAAAAATATCAGAAAGGGAGAACAACTTAACACAAATGGATGTTTGTGCCGATCAGTCAAAATTAACCCAGAAGTAAAAAAAGTCACGTTAAGGGCAAGATCCTTTCATACTCGACTTCCAAATTCATTTCACATGTGCATTTCAGAATTACTTTCACCATCCACAATTAAATGAATTTATACCCTTTACAACTTGTTCACAATTAAACAAATTTATACCCTTTATTTGAATCCACTTTCTTCCTAAAAAAAATATATATATTACGAAATTCCCAAAATGCTTCTCGTCTCCTTCCAAGAATGTTCACTTTTCTACTAATTGAGGGCATAAAAGTAATTTCACTATTCCACTATTTTCTTTGACTTTTGCTACAAATTCATTCTTTTGTGGACAGAGGAAGTACGTAACATCTATAACTCTGCTATTCTTTCTTATATGCTGAATTTTCACTGGCAAAAATATATTTTTGTAGATATTTATCATGTATGTATGCAGTTGCAGTATGCACGCGTTAATATTGACCTAGATTTAGGGTCAATTTGGAATCTAAGTACTATTCGTCCAGGTTGGACCAAAACCTCCCTTCCCGGTGAGTGCTCATCCTCTGTAGCGCTAGCGCAGAATGTGAACCGTTAGATCATCTCGAGATCGATCCAGCACAGATCTCGAGATGATCTAACGGTTCACATTCCGCGCTACACAATGCAGCGCTACAGAGGATATGGAATCCTTCCCGGTTGGTGGCTCAAAAAGTTGCAAATTAATAATTGTCAGACTAGCTAGACAGGCACGGTTTCACATCCTCTGCCTTACCTTAAGGTAACATGCCATGAAGCACATAGGCCGTTGGATCGTTTCAAGAGTCGAGCATGCACGAATCTTGAGGAGATCTAACGGCCCATGTGCTTCATGATACCGTGCCTTAAGGCAGAGAGGATAAGCCGTGCTAGACATATATGATGAGCTTGACCGGGCAATGACACAATGTTGTAATACTGAATGTGAGTTTCTCTTAGCTTTCATGGGCTTGGAGCACTACTAAATGTGAGGTTCTCTTTTTCATTTATAAATTTACATCCGCAAGTTAGTTAATTTTTTGCTTGTACGTTGTTGGTTGGTAGCCATTGCCAACATTTCAAAAAAAAAAAAAGTTAGTTAATTTTTTTACCACAAGATAAAATAAAAAATATAGCAAATTCAGTCAAAAGTATACTACAATAGGCTGTCAATAAATCAAACTTGATCTAAACCGAATTCAAGCTAAATCATACTTGAACTAAATAGAGCCGAGCTAGTCAAACTTGAATCGAGCTTCAAGTTCCAGATAAACTTAATTATTGTAATTATTTTATATATAGCTATAAATAATTAGAGCTAAAATAAATATATCTTTCTTTGCTTTTGGATGACATAAATTAATCATCTCTATTTTATTTATTTAATACTGAATTCGTTAAAATTTTAATATTTTATTAATATAACCATAAAAGTATATTTTATTAATAAATAGCATATTATTATAAATGATTTTGTTAAAATAGCCTAAAATATATGCAAATTAATATATATCGAGCTATTACGAATCGGACCGAATCGAATCAAGAAAAAACCGAATTGAGCTGACAAAAAATCGAACCGAACACGACTGAGCTACGTACGAACCGCATAATTTTTTTATACCACAATCCATATCACGAGCCTTTTATTGATGTGCATATTTTTGACATAAGGATCTATTAACCATCTCTAATACAAAATATTATTTCAGATGCTTATTCTTAAACAAATTTAACGGTGTACACCTTAATTGTAACTTTACAAATAATATTTCGCGTAATAATAATAAATATTAAAATAACACTTTGTAAATGATCTTCTAGACAGGCTTTACTAAGACTTGTTCCACTACTCTATCCATTTACCGGTACACCGGGTGCACCTTATATATGATCCCCGTAGACCAAGACTTTTTCTTTAGGGGCATTTCTGTCCGTGTTTTTATCAACTCCCAAGTCCCAACTGTTGCACTTAAACATCGACGACTTGTTCGTTGGTTGTCCTTTATTTATAACTTCCTCTTCTTCCACAGATATATCTAGGGAAGAATACATTGAGAAAATTAAGCAACAAACCAAAGCCAATATTAATTCAACCAAAGAAAGAAAGGAAGAAAGAGAGGAGAAAGAAAGAGAGGAGGAGAGAAGAGATGGGAAAGGGTACATTAGAGGTGCTGCTGGTGGAAGCAAAGGGCCTGGCTGATACTGATTTCCTAGGTATATATATGCAGCTACTTTCTTTTGTAATTTCAGGCCTGCAGATGGCAGTTTTTTTTTTGAAGAAAGCGGAATACTTCATCAGTTGCATTGAAACTTTAAACTTTTTATTTTGTGTGTATGAAGATCCTAGTTAGCTACCACTTAAGCTACTAGGTCATTTGCTACAGATGGCAGTTACTATTACTAAGTTTAGAATAAAAATCTGAGGTCTGCTTGCTTCAATGCTCATTTGTTGTACAATTGTGACAGCAGGAAAGATAGATCCTTATGTTAACATACAGTACAGGAGCCAGGAGCGCAAGAGCAGCATCAAGCGAGGTACGCAGATATGTATATGATTGGTTTTGTCCATTTATTAGTTAGTATATGTTGTTAAAGAATTGGAATTGAAATATGATACTGGCACAATTGGGTAGTTTTGTTTAGAGGATAGATAGTCAACCTCGTTTAATTTGCTGTGTTCTAGCCATGATAGCTTTCTGATTTTTAAGTAAAAAAATGAGTTAGTTTGAAAGTGTCAAATATGACAAAAAAGTATCCGACTTATATTGATTAAATAGAGGCAAGTAATAGTTAATTGTCTGCTGAACAGATTTAAGAAAATATTTCATTAGTAATATGTTACTAAAAATTGCAGAGGGAGGAAGAAATCCGGTATGGAACGAAACGTTCAAGTTCACCGTGAACACGTCGGACCAGCAACACAAACTGGTCTTGAAAATCATGGACCACGACACCTTCTCCCGCGACGACTACATCGGTGAAGCCACGTGAGTACATGATTTCCTGGGTCTACAATATGATGATCCTATTTCTAGTTTGTACCAGTATAGTCCCAATTATGAGTTTGTGACCACAACAGTCCTTCCAATCACCAATTGTGTATGCATTTGTTACATTTGTTTTTCTTATTGCTGTTGCTGCTATGTACCTGTTAATTGTGCATACATTTTATAGATTTCTCTTGTTGTTGGTGGTACAGTTATGCTTAATCAGGGTTACTTTGACTGGTAAAATAGTTCAGTAAAGTTCAGTTAGGTATTGTAGGAGTTTAAAAGGGCTGATATGTTTTATTATGACATCCAGGATAAATATAACGGATCTAATTGCTATTGGTACGGAGAAGGGATACCTAGAGCAACACCCGTCGAAGCACAGCGTTGTGCTTGCTGATAAATCATACTGCGGTGAAATCAAAGTCGGCCTCAGTTTCCGATCTAGCAGTAACTAAGGTGTGATTTGATTATAAATTTATAATCCTCCATTTTCTTAATTTTAGCTCGTTTTCAGAGCTACAGAAGTACAGATTTCTTAGCATCCTTTAACAATGGTTCTTCTGTTCTTTTTTCAGACTTCATCATGTAGTTCAAGTTGAAGAAGAGCTGGCTAAAGATAACTCAGTTATCAACTTTTTGTGTGTAAATTTGTTTGTACTGTTAGGATAGAGTGAATTTAGCATCCATTTAGATTGAACAGTTTTATTTTCCTTTGAACGTAGAAGACAATTAATATGTATCCTAAAGGTTTGGTTGGTGAAGTGATTTGTTAGCTTAGGGATGTTCTCAGCATGTATTATAAACGAAGTTTCTTTTGTTGATTTCATTTTATGATGTTTTCCTAAAGTTCTCTTTTGATTCTGAGAAGATTCATTAGGATCATATGAGAAGTGTTGACAACCATATAATATGTAATTAAACAGTAGGAAATCCGACAACAAAATGCATAATATATTAATATAGCTGAACTTTATATAGTACAAAATCACTTTAAGATTCTAAAAGTCCATGTAGACTATTCTCTTGGCCAGAAACTGCCAACAAAAAGATATAATTAAATTTACAGAAACTAGGAGTTACAAAAACAAATATCCACATTCTGCTTCTCTACAGTTATGGACAGTTCTGTTCCTTGTATATATTTTGTACCAGTGGTAGCTTCCCTTTTTTCACTTTTCGGCAAATCATCAAATGAAGGTCCTTTTTTCTTGCAAATCATGTATTTCTTGAATCAAACTTCCATTCTGTACATCCAACACAACCCACGGCATGGTACAAATGGTTCTGGTAGGTACTCTTTTCTATACCTCCTCTATGAAAAGGTTATCTTTACGGGGATCAGCTGTTCTTACAATGACCTTAATTTGATCCCCAACACCATTCCCTTCTGACACCTCACAAGTCGCTTGTAACGCAACCTGCCAAAATCATATATTAGAGTTTTCCCGAAGGATGTCAATACATCTACTTTTCTTCAAAAAACACCAAAAAACATATATTGCCCTTTGGCACATTACACCTTTGATAGGTTGGGCAAAAATGATTGCTTTAAGGACACCTACTCAGTTTCTTCGAACACAACTGGAGTTAACTGGTTAGATTTACCTTTTTTATCTGCAAAATATGATAGAACAAACACGCTTGAAATATGGGACACACCTCTAGTAATAGCACAGTGGCAGTTCGATCTTTGATAAAACAAAGAACTATAGCTCGGTATGTTTTATCTTCAGGTTGCCGCCTCAAATATTCCAATATCCAGTATCGTAGACTTGCTGATTGAAGCCGTCTTGCGACCTTCATGTGCAAGCCTGCAGTAAATGTTCGTTTTTCTAGCTCCCCAGCTGAGAAAGGTAGATAATGACCTCTAAGAAAAGCCTTAACCTGAACCCAAGACAAATAACAAATTAGAGAAATGGAGAAATAAAATTCTTTTGCAGGATATACAATCAACAAACATTGACATCAGAGGTTTTATAGGAACACAAGTCAGCCTTCCCAACTTCATGAAACAACATGGTGAGAAACTTCACCTGAAAATGAGCAAGGAGGTCAACATATCTTCGAATTGGTGAAGTAAACTGGACATATCCATCAACTCCCAAGGTATCATGCGGTAATGGTCCCCTGAAATCCAACTCAGCAGCACGCATAACCTTGATATATGCTAAACTCCTGGCAGGCCCCACTGGGATCCTGTCAAAGGTTGAGGGGGTGGAAATATTCGGTGGGGGCTGACCACGATATGGCAATGGGATGTCATTTGATGAACCAAAGTCTGCAATGACCTCATTACAGAGGATCATCATCTCCGACACAAGACGCTTCGCCGCATTGTCTCCTTCTATGTAGAGAGAAATGGCAGGTTCTGGGCTGTCAGGGTCTGACACCCTGATACGTGCGTCTGGCATGGTTGCATCTATAGCACCCTGCGTAATTGGATACCTTTTATGTTAAAAACATAAGCAGGAGAACATTTGTATGAACATCGATATAGCTTCCTGAAAGTTATCTGTTTACAAAATAAAAATAATTAGTGCCTGATTATGGCGCCACCTGTACCGCAGGCTAGCGGCTTCAGAGAGGATCTGTAGCTCCTCCTCCTCTTCCAGTTTTAGATACAACAGCTCTGTTGCACTCTCATATGTAAGCATATAGGTTGGCCTTATTGTCGAATTCTCTACCGTATATTCTATAAAACTGCACAAATGTAGAAATAGGTAAACAAATAAACATACCAAATGAGGAACCAGTGGTAAAACAATAAAATGAAATCTGATATCACCCTTACCGTCCATCATGGTCCAAAACAACTGAGACACTGACAGCCCGACAGAATTCACCTTGACGTAAGCTCATTTTCTCCATGGCCAGTTTTTCTGGGAACATTGAAAAGGTAGCAGTAGGTAGATATACAGACGTTCCTCGGTGAAGTGCCTCCCTGTTCAAC
The DNA here is from genome assembly GCA_030179965.1 of Cyperus esculentus. Taxonomy (NCBI): domain Eukaryota; kingdom Viridiplantae; phylum Streptophyta; class Magnoliopsida; order Poales; family Cyperaceae; genus Cyperus; species Cyperus esculentus. Next base: position 5,443,127 of record JASGLE010000007.1, on the reverse strand, counting down.
AATCGGAAAGGATAAATCAGCTTAGTGTCAGGTTAAGGAAAATGAGAGAGAGAAAAGAGAGGAGATGGAGGCTTAGTAAGGGAGCCAATACTTGTCCAATGTGCCAAAAGGTTCAACCCAACTTGCTGGGTCCGCAACATGAATCCAAACCTTAATTTTACCATCTGATAGCCTCGTTGCACTCAATGCATCATCCAGCTGGATTTTGAAATAGTTTTTAAAATGAATTATTTCAACCGCTAAGAAATTAAAGGAGAAGTCATATATAATACCTCATCTGCCTCATCAACATCAATTGCGTAAACCTTTAATGATGTGAGGTCAGTCCTGATATGCTGAAAAGAAAAAAAAATTGAATGAAAGAAAATTCTACACATAGTGATGGCATGTATAATAGAGATTTTAGGTTAGTAATCACCTCATCAGGATCAGAAGTGCGTGCCAGTACTTGTTCAGCAGCCAATAGGGTTTTGTAATTATGCTCAGTTCGTATATTAAGCTTTAAAACATCAAGATTAACATGAATCGGGAAATATCCAATATCCATGAGAAGCCCAACTGCAGCATAACTCGTCTGAGCAATTTTCATTGCGCCTAGTATCTGCCATTAAATCAACAATTAATCAAATAAAGTTCAATTAGTTCCTAACTGAAAATAAAAAGAATGGCTTTAATGAAATTAAGTTGTTGGTTTCAACTTCCAACATCGAGGTTAGCATAATTGGTTAAAAACTGAACCTTCTCTACTACAAGGAACATCCCTGGGCAATATGACCAAATATGGCTGAACTAGTAGTACTATTTGATCTGAACCAAAAAAAATGAAAGAAAGAGAACTAGTGTTAATAAAAGAAAATATACACTTTTGGCCAGTTTTCTTTGTTCTTCGCTTTTACAGTTGTCTGTAGCAAATGCCGCGAGTGCTTCAATCCTCTCTCTAACCTTGGCCTCAACCAGCCATGAGCTTTTAGCTGGCTTGGAGCCAAGTGGCATTGCCTTGGCAGAAATCAGATTCTGCACAAAATCTTCAAGCTCCTTCTTCGATACCTCCTCTATTGCCTTTCTCTTCATGATCTCCTCCACCTACTATCATTTGTAAAGCAGAAGAGTCATCTTTCAACTTGTCATGTGCAACAGCTGAAGGAAAAAAAGGAGAAAGAAAAAAAAATGCATAGCAGGGGCAATGACAGTGGGATAGGCAATTTAGATGGAAGCGTCCTTCTAAATCCGAACTAGTAAGAGGACAGAAAGGAAAAAAAAAACAGGTTGTTTTACAAATGGATACTTTGAAGGGCAGTTCTGCAATGTTCATGGCATAAAAGTAACCGAGACATTTATCTTCTCTTAACATTATTTCTCAATTTATCATCTATACCTGCCAATTTTCTTGGGATTATTATGATTTGTCTGGTAACTAAAACAACAAGCACATTGAATTTACAAAAAATCTACAAAATCATTAAGCATTACTGAAATGAAGAAATCATACCTTATCAGTAGGCCTGGGCTCATAAACAAAATAATCTCTAGTCTCTATTGCATCAAAATAGATGTCATTTCTTGACAAAATCACATGCGTACAGTAGCACTCCACTGGACCAGTACTACCATATATGATCTGGAGCATAGGTGCAAATCGGGATTACATTTAGAATAAAATTTGAACTAAGAAGAAAAATTATAACAAAAAAGTTACCTCAGCTATTTCCTCTACAGTCACCCATTGGTTCCTTTCCAAAACCTCCAACCAAGCACACTCCAAAATTGACGAGTCCTTTTTGAAGAGAAGCAAGTAGATAAGTTAGTAGATATCTTAACTTAACTAGAAGCTAAAATAGGATCAAACATCGTGCATACCAGTATTTCTTCAGCTTTCTTTGCGAAATCAGCGATCTCAGTGTGTTCATCCATTTTAATGCCTGGTACAATATATTTGATCTGCTGCGGCTTTATTGAGGATCCAAAACCATTCTGGGCACATAAAAATTCATAAATATGATGTAGATCAATCATATCGAACACAATAAATTATAGGGCCTGGTCGGTAGTTACTGATCCTACAGAAAAAAATTTCTATTACAATAGGATTCCATATTGCATTTGGTGAAATCCTACGAAGAATCCATCATTGATAGGAAAAAAATAATCCAGTCCAACCTATTTATAATATTTTCCTCTAAAAATAAGCATTTTATAGGAACAAATTCCTATTAGGAATTGATAATATAGTCCGTCGAACAATGAATAGAAATTATTTCCTATAGACTCTAGAGTTTCATTCAAGATCAAGCAGAAACCTGATCATAGACAATCCAATTTTTCTTCCCATCGGGCCTATGCGCCACTGCCAGAATCCGTTTCTTCGAATTCTCCTTCTCAAACTCAACTAACACCCCCTTCTGCACAGCTTTCTTCTCTGCTCTCACCTCCGTCTCATCCTTCACGCCCGCCACCGCCGTTCTGCGCAAGTCGATCAATCATCGGTAATAATCATTATGTCAACTAAACCTGATCAGATAGAACTAAGAGAAGAGGTACACATACTTGGAGGAAGCGCAAGCTCTGCTGCTGCTCCGGGGCTGCAGCTCCTCCGTCAGCAAGTCCACGACACTCCGATGGAACCGGGCGTGTTCAGCCCCGCTGACGAAACTTAGGTTAGGGTTAGGAGACCAAGACCCCCGCGGGCCGTTAAACCTTCGCAGGGAGCGGTGGTGGAAGAGACCGAAGATGGAGCACATGCTCATGGCCCGTGTCGCCATGGGCTTCCGCGCGCGCGCGCGAGCTGGCTCTCGTGATTGTTGTTGTACTGCTAAGGTTGGATGGATGGATGGAGAAGAGAGAACCTCGGGGGAGTGCGGAGTGAGTGAGGGAGGGTTTAGTGAAGGGATTGGAAGAGGAAATAGAGATTAGACGGATGAGGGAGGGATGAGGAGAATTCATATCCCCTGCTGTACTGCACTGTGCAGTTCACAACGTCAGCCGTTGGATTGTCTCGAGATTCATTCCAGCGCGGATCGTAAGACAATCCAATGGCTGACGCTGTGAACTGCACAATGCAGTAAGTCAGGGGATGAGCACTCGGGATGAGGAAGGCTGGAAGGGTGGTAAACAAGTCGGGTTTGGGTTTGGGATTGATTTTGGCACTTGACGAGTCCGGATCCGTTATTAAAAAATCGTATAGATAATACACCAAAATTAATTTGTACATTTTTAAAAATCCAAAAAAGTAGCTAAAAATTCTAAAAAAAAAAAAAAAATCGGTAATCTACAAATTTTCAATATGTTGATTGTGTTAAGCAACATGGATTGACCATTTGAACTACGGTTTTGACGTATCGAGCTGAAGCGCACTACCTCATTGCGCTTTGCAAAATGCAACGACAAAGCGCAATGATAGCCTCACTCAATTTTAAATATGAGGAGGGATCTATTGACAATTCCCATATTGACAATTTTGACAATTTGGTATTTCAAAATTTTATAAAAAATCATATAAATTCTCAAAAAAAGAAAAAAGTTTACGGAAGTATTTTCTTAATATATAGATTGATTATGTTTCCGATTATATACAATTTAAGTTATATTTGATAGCTCTTCAAAGATCCGTTAAATTACAGCCGTTAAAAATTACACAAACTTTTGATAAGCCATCAAACGATGTTCAAATTGATTGAAGTTTTAAACAACGTCAATCTATGAGTTAAATAATGCATCAATAACTCTTTTTTCATTTTTAAGATTTTTTATGAATTTTTATAAAATTTTAAAATGTTTCATTGTCAAACTTATCAAGATAAGCATTGTCAATGGATTCCTCCTCTTTAAATATATGTCCTAATGCAGTAGCGATGAATTATTGATAAACTCTCACATGATCAAGAAAATGGATTGAGAAACCAACGAGACATGGAATGCAATTTGCATGAGCTCTTGACTAACACTAAACATGAACCAAGATCGGATTATTTCGGTTCCATGGCCATCGAGTTATTTCATTCTAAATGATTTTTTTTTTTGTTGTAAGTAACAGTTTACATTTTTTTTTTTCCAATCTCCAACAGTTACCCCGAAAATGGCAACTCTTAGAATCTTTTTTTTAAAAAAAAAAAAAAAACTACCACGTAACGTCAGCAGAATTAATGGATAATAAATAAATACATTTTTTTTCCAAAAAAAAAACAGGCATAAGCCAAATGAATTCGATATACATGCCTGGGTGAAAAGAGTTTACATTTTTAATGTAAGCCATTATTACTTTCAAACCAAAAGTGACCACTTACGGAACTTAATTAGATATAAAGATATATAATATAATAGAAAAAAAGGAAATCATTTATACTTTTTTTTGCTTTCCATTCCGTTCAGTCGTCAAAATCGAATTTCTAAAGAGTACATATACTCATACTATGTATCCTAACCAACATTAACAGGAACACAAATATATTCTGAATTAACACAACCAAAAAATAAAAAAATGAATCGTTGGCAGCTGTGTTTCGTGTTAATTCAGATTTCAGAATATCTTTGTCAGCTTAATTGGACCCAGGTCAAATATCCTAATTTAAAGCTAAGCACAAATCCTAATTAATTGAGTAAACACAGAGCCTTTAAATGCACTGTTTTATGTTTTCATTATACAACTAAATGGAGATATATACATACAATCCGTGAATTTTACCAGCGTTATTCATAGTTCAACCTAATTACAAACTAGTACAATAATAATCATCTTGCTTAATTAACATATAGTACTTCTTATCTACCAGGCTGAATGGAAATAGACAGCTTATTGGTCGACAAGGGGACCACTTCCGCCGGAGCCTGACAAGAAGTACGACACTGTGGCTCCACATCCAAAAAGTTAACCACAAACATCGAGCTTTCAGGCGGCATATGCACCGTCTTGCGGCCTTCCAGCATCTCAACTACCTCAATCATGTCAGGTCTTAAAATGGGGTTCTCATGGATGCACCAAAGAGCCAGTCGAGTTTAAACTGAAACCTCTTCTTCAGTTATCTCTTCAGTCTTGACCAAGATCTCATCGACAACCTCCATAAGCTCACCTTGTCTCATTTTCTCTTGTACAATCATGGGGAAGTATGAGCTTCGTCTTTTCTGGCTCGCTTCATCCATGGCCACCGTCAAGTTCCTCCGCCCGCCAATCAGCTCCAACAACACCATGCCATAGCTGTAGACATCTGACTTGGTTGAGAGAGCATTTGGCACGAGCATTTCTGGAGCCAAATAACCAACCTGTTCATATGGTACAAAATTAGTTGTTATATAAGGTAGAATGCTTCAAATTGAAAAGGAAACGAGAATAATTCGGTGTAATCAGTTTTCAAATTAAAAATGTATACATTGAGAATTAGTTAAGAGAAAAGTTTATCTGTCATAATTACCGTTCCCCTTGCTTTGGTCATGACACTACTTTCATCCTTCCCAATTAATTTTGAGATACCAAAATCCGATAGTAGAGCCCTGAAGTTCCCCTGGAGAAGTATATTTGCTGGTGTGTATCAAGATGCAAGATCCGATGATGGCACTCATGGTGGAGATATGCAAGTACCTTGGCAACATCAATTGCAATGCGATACCGCAAAGCCCATGTTAAATAGCTTCTCCTATTATCGTCTCTGAAAAGCCATGTATCAAGAGATCCATTTTCAAGAAATGGATATATTAAGTATCGGTCCCCTCTCGGAGAGAGGCAAAACCCTAGAAGGCGCACTAAATTAACATGTTGCCTACTTGCAATGATCGTCATCTCTGTTCTAAACTCCGTTGCGCCACTTGGCTGCCATTTGATCCACTTTACTGCAATGGTTGAGCCATCTGCCAGTGTACCCTTGAACACTGTTCCAGAAGCACCTTCACCAATTGGTGCTTGAAAGTTTGTTGTTGCGGTTTCAAGTTCTTTGATAGTAAACCTTCTTGGTAATCCAACAATCTCCACAAAATTATATTGCTCGTCTTCGTTATTTTCCTGCTCAATGAAGGCATTCCACCAGGAATTTATTTTTGGAGCACACATGAGCCACAACCAGGGCATTAGGGATAAACAAGCATTGATGCTTGCAATGGATCCAAATAACATTTTCATGTTGTACCAGTAGATGCAAAGGATAATGCCTACAACCATTGTAAAAACAAAAATCGATGTGACGGCTGCAACCTTCCAGCTTCGGTCCCAGATCTGCTTTACATGGAGGGTAGAGAGTATAGCGTATACGATAATCGATGCCACCACGGTGAATATTTGATAAAATCGTTCAGAGTCTTCCCGATTATAGATGAACAAAGCCACCTCGGTTACAAATTTCGTGGGTAGGATTGCGATCCTCAGATCATCTGTAATATTTGTCAGCACAAAGAACACCATTGAAACAGTGTCAATGCCGTTCATGACCCGAGATTCGAAATCCCATTGGTTGCGACGGAAGAAACGAATCGAGTATATCGCAGCAAGTAAACCGAGGGACAAAGATACAATCAAAACCCTCCATTTAGGACTAAATATCTTGTTGATGTACAGATAACAAATTGTGAAGTAGAGCAGTGTACAAAATACAGTAGTTCCAAGCGAGTTTGAGATCAGTTTCGCAGAGCCTAAGATGAAGTAAACCACCAGCAAGATGATGACAATTGCTGAGATTATGATCTCTCTTTTTTGGATGGCCATGTATATATATGGTTTTTTTTTTCTTCTCAGTTTTGATCCCTTTTTTGTTAGAAATGGTATATATATATATATATATAGGCCTTTTTCACTTGTAGAAGACACGAAGGAAAACGAGTCCAAACTTGATATATAGATAGATCATGAGTTCGGATTTTCTTTTGAGTGGTTTTGAAATATAACACCCGCACCCGAATTACACACACACACAACTCTCTACACACTTTTATTTACTTCCGTCACCCTGGATCCGGATTCGGGATTCCAGACCCGATCCGTTAAGTATAAGTATACAATTACAAGTACAACGTATCTGAATCCGGATATGATTTAATTAAGAGAAACATCTCGTGTCCATTGAGAAACTATCCATACATCCATAAACGTACTAAACATGTAATAGATACATCCTGAAATGTAACATATGAACACTATGAATATCTTTTCTATGGACGCTAGGTATTACCCATTAAGAGTTCCAGGTCTTGTCTGCCTGGTCCCACTGTCACCTTCCCAGTTCTTAGTTGATGATAATAATAATGATAATATATAGGGGTAATTTATATGAGGCTAATTCTTCTATGGATTGGAACAAATTTAGACCGTCCATTTCCTATAAATCAAACGGCTGAAATTGACCCCGAAATTTCCTCTTCCGTTAAATCTGACGGAAAGAAAAGGTTATAATGGTAATTTACAGCGAACCGACCACTTTCTTTCTTTCGTTCTCTCCCACAAATGCCGCACCCTCAAACCCTACCCGCGTCGTCCATGGTACGGGGACCATACCGGGACCTGCAAGTGGACGCTCCTTCCTGCCTCAGCCAATCATCGGACCCGACCCCGACCTTGACGCGGCAGCGGCCGCTGTACAGCCCGTACTTCCCCGTGGGCTCCACCGGGCTGGACTGCCGCCTGGTGCTGTACCCGCGAGGCGATGTGTTGTTCGCCCCGATCACTGTTGCCTGAGCTCTTGGTACCGTTGGAATCGCCTCTCCTCCCCCTATCCAGCGGTACAGGTGGTTTAAGCTGTGAAGAAATGAATCAAAATAGAGAAAAGAGGGGAAAGAAACGGCCATGGTGCCGGGTTCCGATGGGGTTCCAACAAACTGAGATGAGATTGCTTCAATTAATGGCTCAGATCAACCTCACGACCATGTTCAATGCCTCAAAACTTCAATTCGATGCTTGAGTAATTGAAACTATTTGAGAGCAACACATGGTCCAAATCAGTGCATTCATGTTCCCTACGTAATCAGGAGATTTGAGAGCTTTCCAAGCTTTGTAACAGGCCTCAATTGTCTTCAAATATACCCCAATTAAATCCAATTAAGCCCAACTATCAACTCATCTTGAATTTTATAATTTCTGAAATTTTCTGAAAGTTGATGGGTGCTAAAAAGAATGCCATTTCCATGTCAGAGACTCAGAGTTTTATTTCTTTACTGTTTCATTCTTCTGGTACCTAAACTGTTTTTAGTTAAATGTAATTGATGCCCTCAATTGCTGATCACAACCGAAATCACATCAGTGCTTCAGTAATGCATCCCTCCGAGGCTTTGACTGATGCTTGGTAAACACAAAGGATACATTCTCTTCACAGAACCTTACTTAGCTTGTTTGTTAACCATATCCTAGTCGGGTCTTGATGTTCTAGCATAATCTTTCAACCCAATTTCATCTCTGGTATCGAAGTCGAACAACAAATTTTCAATGCCGAGACGGGTGTGGTGGCACTCATGGTTAGGAGCATTGAATCAGGGTTTTAATCCATTGAACATGATCTTGGGGTCAGGGAGATTCTATTCGAGCATTTAATTGAACCAATTTCCTCCCAGTTCATCGGAACTCAACCGGAGCCCGGCACCATGACCACTTCCCTTCCTTCTTCCTCTTTTCCGATTCACTATTTCTCACCCCCAAACAATACCACTGATGTGTGTAGGGGAAGGAGATGGTTCTGGCGACACCAAGAACACGTCGAATGGTGGTCGGAGTGGGGAGAACTTCGTTGAAGAAGTTGGCTGCCATGGCGGTCACAGCAGCGTCGGGTTGGAGGAGGAGATGCTGGGTTTGAATCCTATTAAGGCGCTGACAGGTGGGCTCCCTCCTTTGAGTAAAGTTAATTAATTGGTAGATGACAAGCAGGGCCCAGCTTCTTTTGATCACAGCCGTCGGATTCGAAGTCCTCTTAATCCATACCGTCGAGCTCTTCCTACTCAGTCTCAGCGAAGAGGTCACCAATTTGGTTATGTTCCTTTTGGTTCGTGCACCAGTCTCATGTGAACTGCAAGAGAGGAGAGAGACATGTCAGTGATATGGCTCACATAAATTAGGTGTAAATGGGAACTTACCACTCTCTTGCTATGTACCCAGCAGCATTTAACGAAGATTAATTGTAGCTCAGGGTCATGCAACTTCTATGTAGCAGTCCTTTCAAAGCATCAATGGGTCATTAGGAATTCTGTTACACGGTTCCCTTATCCAGAAAATCATACCTCTGTCTTCTATGGCCCATTTCGTTGTGATCTTTGGTGTTATGAGTCATTTTAAACCTCTGAAACGGGTCATAGCAACCCATTACATCATTTTCACACCATTATGTCATTATACAATTCCTTTTTCATAGTTTCACTATAAATTTCAAATCTTGAGCTCTGGTTCTCAGAAAATTACAAATAATATATCAAAATTCTTAGAATTTTATGAGAAATCTCAATATATCATAAGTTTTGAATTTCTTGCAACTTCATGACTTTCCCAGATTGGGCTTCTCACCCAGTCTATTTAAATGACATAAATTGATTTCAAATGTCAAAGTTGATTTCAAATGACATAAATTGCATCTGAATCGCATTAAAGTACTTATCTAACAAATATAAGTGCCTTAAGATGCCAATAACACTCCAAAACTGGCTCTAACAAATATAGTACGTTAAGATGTTAATAACACTCCAAATAGTACTAAATTTCAATTTAAATACATTTACATGGCTCTAAGTGTGTTTTCAATCCTGACCCCGTTTAAGCACATTATAATTCCAAAACTGGTTTCAAATGACTTCAATTGCATCTAAAGCGTTTTCAGGTACTTATTTAACAAATATAAATTCATTAAGAGGCCAATAACACCCAAATAAATTGCAATTTGAATGCATTTCAATGGCTCTAACTGTCTTTTCAATCAATTTTGACCTCGTTTGCGCACATTATAATGACAAAACTAGTTTCAAATGACATAAATTGCATCTGAAGCGCATTAAAGTACTTATCTAAAGAATATAAGTGTTTTAAGATGCCAATAACACTCCAAAATTGGCTCTAACAAATATAAGTACGTTAAGATGCCAATAACACTCCAAATAGCTATAAATTTTGACCTCGTTTGCACACATTATAATTCCATAACTGGTATCAAAAGACTTAAACCGAATCTAAAGCGCGTTAAGTACTTATTTACCGAATATTAGTGCGTTAAAAAACCAAGAACACTCCAATTAGCAATAAATTGCAATTTGAACGCATTTAAATGGCTCTTAGTGTGTTTATAAAAAAAATTGTCATCGTTTGCGTACATTATAATGTCAAAACAGGTTTCCAAAGACTTAAATTGTATATAAGTGCATTAAGATCCCAATTACACTTGAAATAACAACAAATTGGAATTTGAACGCATTTAAATGTATGCGCACGTGTGTGTTTTCAATAAATTTTGACCTCGTTTGCGCGCATTATAATGCCAAAACAGGTTTCAAATGACTTAAAATTGCATATAAGTGCATTAAGATACCAATAACACTCGAAGTAGCAATAAATTGCAATTTGAACGCATTTAAATAGATTTGAGTATGTTTTCAATAAAATTTGACCTCGTTTGCGTGCATTATAATGCCAAAACAGGTTTCAAATGACTTAAAATTGCATATAAGTGCGTTAAGATCCCAATAACACTCGAAATAGCAATAAATTGTGATTTGAACGCATTTAAATGGCCGTGTATTTTTTCAAAAAATTTTGTCCTCGTCTGCGCACATTATAATGTCAAAACTAGTTTCAAATGACTTAAATTGCATAAAAGTGCGCTAAGATCCCAATAACACTCGAAATAGCAACAAATTGCAATTTGAACGCATTTAAATGTGTGGCACGTGTGTGTTTTCAATAAATTTTGACCTCGTTTGCGTGCATTATAATGCCAAAACAGGTTTCAAATGACTTAAAATTGCATATAAGTGCGCTAAGATCCCGATAACACTCGAAATATCAATAAATTGCAAATTGAAAGCATTTAAATGGCCGTGTGTTTTTTCAAAAAATTTTATCCTCGTCTGCGCACATTATAATGTCAAAACTAGTTTCAAATTACTTAAATTGCATATAACTGCGCTAAGATCCCAATAACACTCGAAATAGCAACAAATTGCAATTTGAACGCATTTGAATGTGTGGCACGTGTGTGTTTTCAATAAATTTTGACCTCGTTTGCATGCATTATAATGCCAAAACAGGTTTCAAATGACTTAAAATTGCATATAAGTGCGCTAAGATCCCGATAACACTCGAAATATCAATAAATTGCAATTTGAATGCATTTAAATAGATTTGAGTATGTTTTCAAAAAAATTTGACTTCGTCTACGCACATTATAATGTCAAAACTGGTTTCAAGTGACTTAAATTGCATAAAAGTGCGCTAAGATCCCAATAACACTCGAAATAGCAACAAATTGCAATTTGAATGCATTTAAATGTATGGCTTTCAATAAATTTTGACCTCGTTTGCGTGCATTATAATGCCAAAAGAGGTTTGAAATGACTTAAAATTGCATATAAGTGCGTTAAGCTCCCAATAACACTCGAAATAGCAATAAATTGTAATTTGAATGCATTTAAATGACCGTGTGTGTTTTCAATAAATTTTGACATCATTTGCGTGCATTATAATGCCAAAACAGGTTTCAAATGACTTAAAATTGCATATAAGTGCGCTAAGATCCCAATAACACTCGAAATAGCAATAAATTGCAATTTGGATGCATTTAAATAGATTTGAGTATGTTTTCAAAATATTTTGATCTCGTTTGCGCATATTATAATGCCAAAACAGGTTTCAAATGACTTAAATTGCATAAAAGTGCGCTAAGATCCCAATAACACTCGAAATAGCATTAAATTGCAATTTGACGTATTTAAATGTTTGCGCACGTGTGTGTTTACAATAAATTTTGACCTCGTTTGCACACATTATAATATCAAAACTGGTTTCAAATAACTTAAATTGCATAAAAGTGCGCTAAGATTCCAATAACACTCGAAATAGCAATAAATTACAATTTGAACGCATTTAAATAGATTTGAGTATGTTTTCAAAAAATTTTGACCTCGTTTGCGCATATTATAATGCCAAACACATGTTTCAAATGACCTAAATTGCATATAAGTGCGTTAAGATCCCAATAACACTCGAAATACCAATAAATTGTAATTTTAACGCATTTAAATAGATCTGAGTATGATTTTCAAAAAAATTTGACTTCGTTTGCGAAGATTATAATGCCAAGACAAGTTTGAAATGACTTAAAATTGCATATAAGCGCATTAAAGTACTTGTGTAATGAATATAAGCGTGTTCAGATGAAAATAACACTCCAATTAGTACTAAAATGCAATCTAAACGTATTTGAATGGTTCTAAATGTGTTTTCAATCAATTATGACTATGTTTGCGCACTTTAAATTGCGAAAACCGATTTCAAATTACTTAAATTACATTTGAAGCGCGCTAAAGTACTTATTTAACGAATATAAGTGTATTGAGATGTCAATAACACTCCAAGTACCAATAAATTGCAATTTGAAGGCATATAAATGGCTTTAAATTTTCTTTTCTATAAATTTTGACCTCGTTTGCGCACGTTATATTGTCAAAACTGGTTACAAATGACTATGATTACGCACATTATAATTTCATAATTGGTTTCAAACTATGATTGCGCACATTTACAAATGACTATGATTGCGCATGTAAAAGACGTTAAAGTACTTATCTAACGAATATAATGCGTCAAGATCCCAGTAACACTCGAAATTAAGATCCCAGTAACACTTGAAATAGCAACAAATTGTAATTTGAACGCATTTAAATGCATCCGAGTTTGTTTTCAATCAATCTTGATCTCATTTGCGCATATTAATATGCCAAAACTAATTTTAAATGACTTAAATTGTATTGAAGCACATTAAAGAACTTATGGAATGAATATAAGCGCGTTAAGATGAAAATAACACTCTAATCAGAACTACAGTGTAATTTAAACGCATTCGAATGGTTGTGTGTCAAGATACCGATAACACTATGTGCCACCATTTCCGGACCGCCGACGAAGGAACGCAGTTTATGACGTTCTCGTGGGGAGAAAGGACACGGTCACCCTGTACGCGTGAGTATGTTAGTAGACGCTGTGAGACGTTCACTCTCAAACACTCACGCACAACGACTTCATTATTTTCAAGTGATTGTGGGTCTTGGATTCTGTGCCACCCTTTCCGGACTGCCGACGGAGGAACACTTAAAAAGATGTTTCTTGCGAGGAGAAAGGACACAGTCCCACCTGTACGCGTGCGCATGTTAATATACGTTGTGAGACGTTCACTCTCAGACACTCACGCACAAAGGTTTTATTATTTTCAAGTGATTCCAATGAGCGCAAGCCCTCATTGTTAATTACACTGAAGCTGTTAACTTCAGCCACCTCTGATTAAGAATAGGAAAATGCTAAAACATGTGTGCAAGTATATCATTTGAATTCGAAATGCATATGAGCACGAAATTCTCAAATATGTTTTTGATGAGAAGATATTTACAAGAAATGACAAATATATGAAAAATGTCATGGTCAAATGTCTTCGCTATTTGGACATTTATTTATACACTTTTGAATTTATTTTCAAGAAAAAAGCATTTCTGTGTTTTCAATTTGAAATTCCAAAATGTACTCAAATGAACATAAAATTCCCTAAAATTTGTATAAAATGATTTAGGAAAATATTTACAAGAAAATTGCGACTTTTATTTTGAAAATTTATGTTTTTGTCCTTTTTAAATGTGAATTTGAAATTTTGAATTTTTAAAATTTGAAATGTTTTTATACAGAAAAATCATAAAATTTGTGAAATGAATTTTAAAATTGATTTTGGAAATTTTTGGAGTTCGGGAAATATTTTAGAATTTTTTTATTTGAAAATCCGAAATTATTAATCTTAAGTGCTGTTGGGCCAAGATTCATTGGGTTCATGAACTAATCAAACTTCTGGGCTTTATTGGATTTTTGTTGGGCTTAACATCCTTTATGTTTATTTCTTCTTTCTTCAAATTGGGCCAGACAAAGGGGTTCTTGCATCAAAACTCGCACTCTTCTTTTTGTCTTGTTGATCTCAGCCGCCGGTGGCGATTCATGACGGGTCTCGGCGTCGACGCGGCTGATCTCCGATCAAGAGACGTCGTTGGAATTGTGAGGATAAGGAGAACAATTCTATGGTTTCTGATTGGTTGAAAATGGAGTAGTGTTCACTCGCAATCTGAATCAGTTCACCAAGTGCTTCCACTTGTTAACTCCACATCTTCACGACAACAACACGTCGGCTGCTGCCGCCGCTACCGCGTGACCTAAGAGCAGAACTCCCAACTTCTTCCGCGTGACCTAAGATCCGTCCTCTCCGTGCTTCGAGCGCCCTCTCCGCTGTTTCTCCTCTGGATCGCAAGAAAGAAGATGAAGAGACGGAATGAAGAAAGAGAAGTCTAACGGAAGCGGAAAGGAGCTAACGGAAGTATCAAACGGAGAAATATACACTTTTGCCCTTTTCAAAATTGAGGGCTGATATTTGTGCGCATACAATTTCGGCTTAATTGAATTTTTTTTTTTTTGATCCATAGAAGCATCACTCTTTATATGATATATGATTTAACTACTTATTAATAATTGCATGGTTGACCGGAAAAATCTTATAATTCTTAATAAAATATGAGAGAGAAATTAAGCCTTGAAGAAGTCAGCCGGTGGAGGCTGGCCTAATATATAAGCTTTACAACTTTTTACAAAAGTTTTTCATTTTTTTTTTTCAATATAAACTTCTTTTTTTTCAATTTATTTTTAAAAAAACTTATTGTCATCAAAGAAGATAAAGACGGTCAAGGATATATAAAATACAAAACTAGACGGGCCTACATATATGGTCCATAGTGTACTTCAGCTTAAGAAATTTTGGACCGCTGCAATAAAAAATTTCGGCCTAAATCTGCCTTTCTATATGGGCTGTAATTAAGTCTATGTCAAATTGTTAATTAATTTCAGAGTCAAATTTGAACGATGTTAAGTTAATATAACGGATTCTTCAAATTCCAAAAAAATAAAAAAATTAAAGGTCAAGTTTGATTGCTAACTGCTAAGTACTACTATATAATGGCATGTATATAGAGAAACATCTTGCGTCCATTGAAAAACCGTCCATACGTCCATAGATGTATAAAAAATGTAACATATATGCTTCGAAATGTAACAGATACATCCTGAGATGTAACTTATGAATGCTATGGATAGTTTTTCTATGACACTAGGTATTACTCATATAGATATATATTCGGCCAGCTGCTGACTTTCTCAAGTTTTGATGAGAAACTAGAAGATTATTATTTCTCCGGTCAATTATGCAATCACTATCACTATCAGCCAAACTGGGAAAGTTTTTTGGTTACTGCCAGGGTTGACAAAAAGATATAGTTGAATCATATATACATATATGGAGTAAATCTCTTCTTCTTCTTTTTTTTCCAAATGAAAGGCCAATATATACCATCTCTGACAAATTAAAAAGCCATCAAAACTGAGAAAAATCATATCATATCGTATCATATATATGGCTATCGAAAAAAGAGAGATCGTAATCTCAGCCATAGTCATCGTCTCGCTGGTGGTTTTCTTCATTATAGGTTCGGCACAACTGATCTCGAACTCGCTAGGAACTACTGTATTCCTAACACTGCTCTACCTCCCGATTTGTTATCTCTACGTCGACAAGATATCTGCTACGAAACGGAGGATTCTAGTGGTGGTTCTGTCGCTCGGTTTACTTGCTGCGATATACTCGGTTCATATCTTCTGTCCGAGTCGATGGGACTTCGAAACTCGCGTCATGGACGGCATTGACACTTCTACAGTAATGTTCTTTGTGCTGGTAAATATCACAGATGATCTTAGGATCGCGATTCTGGTCACCGCATTTGTAACAGAGGTGGTTTTGTTAGTCATTAACCGGGAAGATTCTGAACAATTGGACCAAGTATTCACCGTCGTGGTATCGATTATTGTATATGTTATACTCTCTACCTTGCATGTGAAGCTGATCTGGGACCGAAGGTGGAAGCTTGCAGCCATCGCATCAATTCTTGTTTCTACGATGGGTGTAGGTATTATCCTTCACATCTACTGGTACAATATGAAAATTTTATTTGCGTTTATCGCAAGCATCAATGCTTGTTTATCCCTTGTGCCTTGGCTGTGGCTCATGTGTGCCCCAAAAATAAAGGCTTGGTGGAGTGTCTTCCTTAAGCAGGAAACTAACGAAGACGGGCAATATGATTTTGTGGAGATTGTTGGATTACCGAGAAGGTTTACTATCAAAGAGCTTGAAACCGCAACAACAAACTTTCAAGCATCGATTGGTGAAGGTGCTTCGGGTGCAGTGTTCAAGGGTACACTGGCAGATGGTTCAACCATTGCAGTAAAGCGGATCAAATGGAAGCCAAGCGGCGAAATGGAGTTTAGAACAGAGATGACGATCATTGCAAGTAGGCAACATGTTAATTTAGTGCGCCTTCTGGGGTCTTGCCTCTCTCCGAGAAGGGACCAATACTTAATATATCCATTTCTTGAGAACGGATCTCTTGATACATGGCTTTTCGGGCACGAAAATAGGAGAAGTCATTTAACATGGGCATTGCGGTATCGCATTGCAATTGATGTTGCCAGGGCACTTGCATATCTCCACCATGAGTGCCACCATAAGATCTTGCATCTCGACATCAAACCTGCAAATATACTTCTCGATGGGGACTTCAAGGCTCTGCTATCAGATTTTGGTATCTCAAAATTAATTGGGAAAGATGAAAGTAGTGTCATGACCAAAGCAAGGGGAACGGTAATTATGACCGATAAACTTTTCGTTTAACTAATTGTCAATGTATACATTTTTAATTTGAAAATTGATTACACCGAATTATTCTCGTTTCCTTCTCAATTAGAAGCATTCTACCTTATATAAACAACTAATTCTGTACCATATGAACAGGTAGGTTATTTAGCTCCAGAAATGCATGTGCCAAATGCTGTCTCAACCAAGTCAGATGTCTATAGCTATGGCATGATGTTGCTGGAGCTGGTCGGTGGGCGGAGGAACTTGATAGTGGTCATGGATGGGGCGAGTGATCAGCAAAGACGAGCATCGTACTTCCCCATGATCGTAAGAGAGAAAATGGTACAAGGTGAGCTAATGGAGGTCGTCGATGAGATCTTGGTCAAGGCTGAAGAGATAAGTGAAGGAGAAGTTACTGTTTTAACCCGGCTGGCTCTTTGGTGCATCCAGGAGAACCCCATTTTAAGACCTGACATGATTGAGGTAATTGAGATGCTTGAAGGCCGCAAGACTGTGGATATGCCGCCTGAAAGCTCAATGTTTGTGGTTAACTTTTTGGATGTGGAGCCACAGTGTCGTACTTCTTGTCAGGCTCCGGCGGAAGAGGTCCCCTAGGTGTAATCAGTTTAAGCTCAAATTCCGTTCTTCTTGATCACTCCTCTTTTGGTCCAATAATTTCGGAAGGCCCTACAATTAATATAAATTAGTGCGATGATTCATATTTTGTTTTTTAATAAAAGGAGAACGGAATTTAGTTAATTATTAAGCTTACGTATTTCAAATAGCCCATAATCGTTAACTTCGGCACCTCGGTAGGACACAAGGAATCCACGACGTAGCACCGAGACTCGGCTAGATGCACGATGAGAAGCCGCCAGTGAGACCTACAATATTAATTATTTCAGTTTATTTGCCATCCAAACCAACGAGAACGAAAGGTAAGAATTTATATATTTTTTTTGTTAAAGTAGAGTTGAGTAATTTCGAACCCTTCGTGATACGGGAGGAAGACGATCGAGTCGAGCTCCATCGGCTCAATGAAGTCGGTGAGGTAAGTAGCACCCTCTCTCGCAATGTTGTCGGCCGCACATCGGTAGGGGTCCAGAAAACGGAAGCGGCCGAACAACAGCATCTTGCACCGACGTGCGCTTGCACTACATTGGAAAACCAATTATCATATTTACGCTAACTACAGATTAATATTTCATGAAAGAAATATCAAAGTCAAATAATCGATCTTACATGCTAAACATTTGAAGTATTGTTACTTCGAGCCAATCATTCTTTAGCATGTCGGTGATCGCGGTGGTGGTGAGCACCGTTGTACCCCCGATCCCTAGATCCTCCACACCGTAGTCGACCTCGAAAGTGTCGACCTCTGACGGTTGGCTCATCAGCAACTGGTAGAGCGCGAGGCCATGCTCCTGAAGTCGGTACACCTGAGAATCCTCAAGTAGTGGCACCCGACTCGCAGCTTGTGACGACCTCAGGGGCGGTGTACTCGGGCTCCGTGCCGATGCTCTCCGGGCCTACGATTAATGAAACCTATGCAATCAGGACCGAATTGGTATATAAATAGTTTTTTATTTTTTTAAAAAAATATATACTTGACCGGTCGACTCGGTCTCTATCAAGTGCACCGGCCACAGAACAAAACTCCCGACTGCTATATGGATTTCCACAAGATCCGCCACCGGAGTCGGGAGTTTGTGTGACCGATTCGCCTCGACGCAAAAATCTATCTGCACCTTTCTTTGATCGGGCGGGATCGGTTGACCGTGGCATGTGGCGCCCGGAACGGGTAGAAACATCCTTCCAGTCGCCACCTCGATCTGAGTATCCGCCGCCTCAACATAGAGTTTGCAATTGCGTGACCTCTGGAATGTAAATATTATTGTTAGAAGCTTTGAATTAACTCAACCACATTTTTTAATTCGTCGAGTAGTGTTGGACTACAAATAAAACAGAAAAAAAACGTCTGCCCATATTCTGTGTGAATTCGTATCAAATCTTTCGAGTTCGTTCTTGTTCGTCGATTGTCGTCTCCTACGTTCGTGCATCACTTTGGACCGAAATTGTGTCTGACACTTATTTCAACAAGTAGAAAGGTAAATTACCTTGTTCTCGGGGGCGGGCGGTCCCTGCGGTGCCGGCGCCGCAGACGAAGAGGTACCTGCCTGCTGGAGCTCACCTCCGAGCAGTACCTGTTGGAAGATACCCGGGACGCAGACGGAGGCCATTAGGTCCTGGATCCTTGCGTTCATCTCCTTCGTCATTTCCGCCGTCATCTCCTCCCGTTGCTTCCTCAGCTTCTCTTCGAACTCCTCTCTCATCCCGTCAACCTCCGATTGGGAGTAGCAACCGGAGTGAGAAGTCGTGCCCCGTCTCCTCTTTTGCTTCCCGAAGACGTCTTTCCGGCGTGTGTACTCGGAGCTGTGGGACCGCGTTCTCCCGGGATGTTCCGGCGTCCCTAGAGCGGCAGTGAGGACATCATTTGCGCCGTCGGGGACGAATGATCCCTCACTCGCTTCTCTTATTTTTTCTTCCTGCAGTGATCAATTGAGTAAAATTAACGTACAGGATATATGTTAAGTTAATTTAAAATCAATTGAGTAAAATCAATTGAGTAAAAATTTTTCTAATTATCGAACAACTCGAAAGCATGTGCAGTTAATATAAAATGTTAAGTTAAGAATATATACCACTCTCTTCTGGACCTCCCGAATAGCCGGATCGTCGATAACGGCAACTCCATCGACGATGCTCTTCGACCTTGCCAACATCCAGTCGTGGCTCCTTTCGTCCAAATCGGCACTGATAGGAGTGCCCGATGGTTCCGTCGGTGCAATTACGACATTGCGAGTCCACTTCTTCCTCCTTGCACTCACATAACCGCCCGAGCCAAGCATGTGAGGGTACACGTTCTTCTTGGACGCCTCTCGCCCTTGCGCATTCTTTTTTTGTCAATTTATGAAACAGCGGTGTCAGTACAAATTAAGTAATTAGTAGTGCAGATTTTTAAGTAACAGTGATTTAATTAATGAACCTTAAACTCGTCAGTGTTGCAGTTCCTGACAAACTCTTCCCACACATGTTGCAGGATGTTATGCTTTGCGCAAGGGTCCTCCTCACTCTCCTGAAGAATGTAGGTTCGGTTCAAGTGCGATTTGAACTCCTTCCAACGGACTCCCACCTTTATCAAGACCTTCCTCTTCTCCTTGTCGTCCGGGAGATACCAGAAATCCTGCAGGACATATAAAGTAATTATTCAGTTAATCAACGAATTCGGTTAATTGTACAATCAATTATGCAATTTCTATTTTGAATAAAGTTCGAGATTAAATTTTGCAATTTCTATTAATTATACAAAATCAAATGAAGGTAACTCAATTAATAATATAATCTGAGATTAAAGTTCAAGAAAACACCTTTATTTTGTTCCAGCAATTCGTCTTGTAATCCAACGGGACCTTCTTCCAGTCCGAGAAATTGATGGGCACATGATCTCTCGCGGTTTGGCCCACATAATTCGCGAACGACCCCGTGGCGGCCCCTGTGGTGTTGCCATCTGTCCCGAACTCTATCTTCCTTTCGGGGTCTTTTACCTTCTTGTGGTAAGTCTCCCCGGTGGTTGGCCCTCGTCGCCTCCGGGGTTCTTGTTCGGGTTCGGATTGTTGTTCGGGTTGTTGTTCGGGTTGTTGTTCGGGTTGTTCGGTGGTTTCGGGGTTTTTGGGGTCCATGGCTGCGGAGCAGAGGAGAGGCAGAGAGGGAGAGGAGGTCGGAGAGGCAGAGAGGGAGGAGAGGAGAGGCAAGGGAGGGAGAGGAGAGGAGAGGAGAGGAGAGGCGAGGCAAGGCAGGGAGAGGGGGCGGCGGCAGAGAAGGAGGAGAGGAGAGGCAGGGCAGGGAGAGGAGAGGAGAGGAGAGGAGAGGCAGGGCAGGGAGAGGAGAGGCGGCAGGGAGAGGAGAGGAGAGGAGAGGAGAGGAGAGGCAGAGGAGGTCGGAGACAGAGAGGAGAGGCAGGGAGAGGAGAGAGAAGAGGAGCTTACAGAGAGGAGGGAGAGGAGAGGCAGCGGCGGCACGGCAGCAGCAGCGGCGGTGGCGGCACGGCAGCAGCAGCGGCGGTGGCGGCACGGCAGCAGCAGCGGCGGTGGCGGCACGGCAGCAGCAGCAGTGGCGGTGGCAGCGAGGGCTTGATCGCCTGAACACGCGCGAGAGAGGGTTTTAGAGAGGTTTTGGGACTTAGAGATTTTACAGTGAAATTTGAAATGAAATAGAGGAGTTCAAACGATTAAAAACTGTGAAAGCATCAACAACGGTTATTTAAGAGAAACCGTTGTTGTCACACTCAACAACGGTTTTTACTAAATAACCGTTGTTGATGATAACCATCAACAACGGTTCTATACATAAATACCCGTTGTTGATACTTTCCATCTCAAAATTCTAAAAAATAATTTTGCTTGTCATTAACAACGGTTCCTCAGTGAAAAACCGTTGTTGATGACAACAATCAACAACTGTTTCTTCAATAAATAACCGTTGTTGATTCTTTCCAGTTTTCAATATAAAAAAATAATTTTCCTTGTCACTAACAACGGTTTCTTTGTTAATAACCATTGTTAATGAAATCAATCAACAACGGTTTTCAATATAAACAACCGTTGTTGATTTATTCAAAGGTTTTAACAAAATTATTTTGTTGTCATCAACAACTGTTTTCTTGAGTAACCGTTGTTGATGACTGCAATCAACAACGGTGCTGTAATTAAAAACCGTTGTTGATTGTTTCGCGCCTTAATAAATATGAATTGCGGGGTTTCCAGAGACTTCAGATGCGCACTGGCACCAATCTCGAGACCCAGTTAAAGCAGCTGGTCCTGCCGGCTAAAGCAGCTGAGTTGGCTGAAATGGACGACAATTTGCTCATGCAAGGCACTTATTTGTTATGTGTGTTATGGTATACTACCTCTATCAGCTAGGCTGAAACAGGAATTCATTCATTATTTGGGTCTCAGGAAATCCCGCTATGAAACAATCAACAACGGTTTTTTAATAAATAACCGTTGTTAATTTTGCCATCCACAACGGTTTTTTAATAAATAACCGTTGTTAATTTTTCCATCCACAACGGTTTTTTAATAAATAACCGTTGTTGATTTTTTCGCAGGTTTTAGTTTAAAAAGTTATTTTGTTGTCATCAACAACGGTCCTCAGTCAGTAACCGTTGTTGATACCTCTATCAACAACTGTTCTTCACTGAACATGATCTTAGTACGAGCAAATTATTTTGTTGCTTATAATAAATCTATTTTGAAATATCTAATTAATTACAAATAGCAAATTATCTAAACGTACATTAATTACAAATAGCAACACACACAAACAAAACAAAAGAAATATTAGAACTCAACAGGCGCAAGATCCCAAGCTTGTCATCTATCCGATACATTCGCTGAACATGCACCTGCATTAATGAATTAATTTAGTTAATATATCTATATATCTAATTAATTTCAAGTATACCTAATTACTTTAAGTAATTATTCTATTTAATTAATTAAAAAAATGTATCATTTACCTTCTATGCGGTTTTCTTTCTTTTCTTTGATCCCTTCGATTTCTTCTTTTTTCGTCTCTTCAGCCACGTTCCTTCGTCATGGTCTGTACGGATGTAGATTGTCTCTGGCGCATCATCAACTGGCTGGATGGCAGTACCATTACAAAATGGTCCGGTTTCGTCAAACTTATCGTAGTCGTCCTCATCGACAACGTCTCCGATCCCTACAATGTGCCGTTTACCGGCAAGAACAACATGCCTCTTTTTGTCGGCCGGGTCAACAACATAAAACACCTGCTTTGCTTGCTTAGCCAGTATGAAAGGATCGTCATGGTATCCCAACCGACTGAAATCAACAGTGACAAATCCATCCTCATCCCGTTGGACTCCGCGTCCGTTATCGATCCACTTACAGTAAAATAGGGGAATCTTAAATTTAACGTAATCTACTTCCCATATTTCTTCAATCCAACCGTAAAATGGCTGGGGCATATCTCCAGAAGCCGCTAGAGCTACTAACGTCACACCACTGTTTTGCACGGTGCTCTTGCTGTCTTGGGTCCGAGTGTACCAAGTAAAGCCATTCATGTCGAAACCTTGGTAGGTGTGCACTGTTGACCCAGGTCCGAACGCTAACCACCTGACAGTCTCACTTACGTCTTCATCGGATGGTCTGGAATGTACACTGTCTTCGAACCATCTTATGAATGTTCGATTATGCTCATTGTGACCCAACTTTCACTTCTCGAAGGATTTTTCTCACATAGCTCTGTCAGGTGCCGGACGACGTACGGACTTGATAGAATTGCTCGATGGCTAGAAGTGCGGAATTTAAAATTTTCTAACCAAACACAAGAACAGTTCAAACAGATCTTGCCAAACGGACGTTTATCGATTAATCTACGTAACAAATACGTAGATGGGCTAGGTTATTATACCTTTGACGCGTGATTGGTTGCTCTCGGCTGTCCCGTCGCGCGCGTCACCCTTGTCCACCAAAGGGTCGGCCACCACCGTCCGTCTAGGCGAGAAGACGTTGCCGGCGGGTCCTTCGATCTTTTTCCTCGCACGAATCTCAACCCTAAACCCTAGGTTTGATAGAGGAGATTTCTCAACACATGAGAGAGAGAGAGGAAGAAAGGTGGCTGGGAAAAACTTACATTTTCGTGCATGAAACCTTCCCTTTTATACTTGTCAAGAGTGATTAAGGAAACCCTAATCACATACCCTAATCTGCCTTTCTGTCAGGTTCCGTTATAACGCACCCAATATTGCGTTATAATGCAACACCTGACAGAACCAGATTTCTGTCACAGATTCCGTTATAACGCAACATATGTTGCGTTATAACGGAACTGCTGACAGAATCAAATGACAAGTATTCTCTCATATGTTCGAGACATAAGATCAAAACATCATAGCCATGATGATATTCAGGTTATCATGATGCCCAATCAAGCTCAAGTCAGGCCGCGCCTGATTTGACTTATTGCCATCACTCGTTACACGTTTGCTGACGTGACACGAACCTGAATAGGACTAATGGTCGAGAGCCTCTGTAGGTGTGACCTTATAGGGATCTGGATCATGTTGGGTTGCATTAACAGTGATTCTCATCTACCTGTTCAATGCTGATCATCATCAGTGTCAAGCCATCACATGACGATCCCCAAATGATACAGACAGTACGCACGTCCACGTAGTATCTTGATCCTGAGTAAGAGTACCTTACTTGTGTTGATTCTATGTCATATGAATATCCAAGATAAAGTCTGAGGCAGGATTGTGTCATCCTCACAAATATATATATATCATTTACTTGACGTCCATATAGATTAAACACATGATTAATATTAATCATTGCGCGCGTGTGTAATCCATAAAGTCAAGGGGCCCAGAGAATATCATAACTCATCTACGATGAGAAACATTCCAGTATCTTGATCATCCATGATCCAAGTTACCATTTCTACACACCGAACTAGAATCCCTTATGCCACCTGTTACGGTTGGGGTAGGAGACCAGTCACAGTGCGCAGTCATGATACTTGACCATGACAACCTCAACTGTGAATCCAACACTGACAAGAACATGAATGACATAACACATCCCTGTCATATTCTCGTCACGGTCAATCCAATGCCATGTCACAGAGAATGTGCACATGCATCCATATGATCTAGTTGATAGCCGCGCTATCAATGGGACGTGATACAAACCCATCTGCTAGACTCATATGCTGATCCTATCTGATCAATTAGAGTACCATGCTAGTTATCATAGATCAGGGAGGGTTTTAGAATTGACGTCATACCCATCATGGCATATCACTTGCTCTTGTCGTAAACGACACAAGCCATGACGTCACATCAATTCATGGAAACTAATGAATAAATCATCCAAATCAGAATAACCATGAACAAGTGAACACCATATATATATATAAATATAAATATGTATGTTTCTCTAGTACATAAACACTAACAGGACTTACATCAGCAAGGTGCTGAAGAATTTTGAGATGTGCCGTCCGGATCAAATCGTGATCCGGCCTCACCAGTTTGTACCCAATAGTACCTACACCTTGGAGTCTCCCCTCGTGCCAAGGCTTGGGAAGGCCGATCGGGTCAATGTCGGCCACGTAATCGGTATAGAAATCGATGATCTCTTCAGCATCATACCCTTCAACCATACTTCCTTCGGGCCTCGATCGACTACGGACCAGCCCTTTCAACTGACCCATGGCTCTCTCAAAAGGGTACATTTGTCGCAGGAATGGGGGGCCACAGAGTTTTATTTCTCTAACGAGATGGACTGTTAAATGCACCATGATATCAAAAAATGAGGGTGGAAGATACATTTCCAGTTCACACAGGGTTGTCACGACATCGGACTGTAAGAAGTCCAGCCCTTCGGGATCGATCACCTTCGAATTAACTTTGTTGAAGAAGGGACAGAACCTGGTGATCGACTTCCTAACATGCGGGGGGAGGATACCTCGAATGGCAACCGGGAGCAGCTGAGTCAGCAGGACATGATAATCATGTGATTTCATCCCGATCAGTTTCATATCTTTCATGGACACCACTTCTGGAAATATTTGAAGCATAACCGGATGGCACACGAATTGATTGCAGGCATTCTAAAAAACTGATTTTCTCTTTTCTCGATAGAGTGTAGCAGGCCGCCGATAAGAAGGTACGCTCTCCCTTTTCTTGGGGTGCTAGCTCTGGGCGAATGCCCATTTCAACCATGTCCTTTCTAACGTTGATGCCATCCTTTGTTTTCCCTGCGGTGTTCAACAACAAGCCCACTATGCTCTCAGTGACGTTCTTTACAATGTGCATCAAATCCAAACAATGCCTAACATCCATGTGCGGCCAATAAGGAAGATCCCAAAATATGGACCTCTTCTTCCATAAGTCGTCCGGATTATCGTGAACAACAACATCCTTCCCAAATTGGACTCTTATGTGCTTCACATTTGTGTAAACTTCTTTGCCGGTTAACGGGACCGGAGCTTTTCTCCTCTCAGACTTGCCATTGAATTCTTTCTTCTTCCCTCGATATGCGTGGCCAACCCGAATGAATCGACGATGCCCCATGTACACAATCTTCTTACAATGCTTTAGTCGTATGGAACAAGTTTGTTCTCCGCAAACAGGACACGCCTTGTATCCTTTTGTTCTGCATCCCGACAAGTTACCTAACGCGGGAAAATCGTTGACCGTGCAGAAGATCATAATACGGATGGTACACCATTCTTTCTTATATGCATCGTACACTCGTATTCCCTCTTTCCATAACTTCTCCAGTTCCTCAATCAGAGGAGCTAGGAACACATCTATGTCATTACCCGGTTGTTTAGGACCCGATATCAGTAGTGGCATCATTAGGTACTTCCTTTTCATGCACAACCAAGGAGGAAGGTTATAAATGCACAAGAATACCGGCCAGGTACTGTGCCGGCTGCTCATGTTACCGTAAGGATTCATTCCGTCGGTACATAGCCCTAACCTTAAGTTTCTAGGTTCGCCACCGAAATCAGGGAATGTCATGTCAATCTTTCTCCATTCAGAAGAATCGGCGGGATGTCTGAGCATTCCATCGTCTTTTCTACACGTGCCAGCCCACTGTAACAACTCAGCGTCTCTTGGATTTGCAAAAAGACGCCGCAATCTCGGTTCTACTGGCAGATAATACAAGATTTTCGCCGCAGGTTTTTTACCTTTCTTTGATGGGTCAGTTCCCGGTTTGTACCTTGAAAGCCCACACTTTGGACATTTATCAAGATTGACATGCTCTTTTCGATATAGTACACAGTCTTTCGGGCATGTAGGAATCCTATCATTGTAAACTCAATGGACACAAAAAATTTTTCGCTTGGTAGGTTGTATCCGGCAACTCGTTATCTTCTGGGAGCATATCCCCTAAGAGTTTTAACAGATCTGTGAAACTTTTATCGCTCCAATTATTTTTTGCTTTCAGGCTAAATAATTTGAAAACCGCTGATAATTTTGAAAATTTCGTACAACCGGGAAATAATTCTACATTAGAATCTTTGCTCAGATTAATTTCAGAAAATTCTGGTATGTCCACAAAATCGTCGGGAATGTCGTGCATCATTTCATCTACTTGATCATAGTCCGTACAATTAGTGCTATCTATATTTTCTATATTTTCAACCCCAATTTCCTCCCGTACATCATTTTCCCGATCTAAAGAGGTCTCGGACACATTGGAAGCCTTGCTTGACTCTGCATTTGCCGATTCTTCGAAGCACTCGCCATGCCACACCCAACGAGTGTACCGCTCCTTAAATCCACGACGGATCAGATGGCCCCTCACTTCTCTGACATCCCTAAATCTCCGCAAGTTCTCACAATCGGAACAAGGGCATAAAATAGTTTCATCACCCCTACGCCTCATATGTTCCTTCGCACAATTAATGAATTCTTCGACTCCTAACAAGTAAGCACTTGTATCACGCCTCCCATACATCCAACTCTTACGATCCATCTGTAAGAGATAATTAAATATAATTTTTATTATGCATGCAATATTAGTACTAGGTCCCTGCTGGTTCTACAATTAATAGGTTCCGGGCCGGCCAACCATCCTAACCCACTCTTTGAATACCTTGTCTCATTAGCGAACATGCGTTGGGCAATTTGTTGTTCGAGAAAAATTCGGCAGCATTTCCCATTAGCTCCCCGAGTACGCCATTGCACGTACCCGTGAGAACAAATGGAGAAATGATCTACCGAATTTTTCTCGAACAACAAATTGCCCAACGCATGTTCACTAATCCTAAATGAGACAAGGTATTCAAAGAGCAGTCCCAAACGGGGACTATTTGAGATTAACCCCTATTGGATTAATCTCGAACGGGTAACGACCTAAAGTTATTCAAGTTCCGGTAGTTTGCTTCTAATGCATGACAATACCCACATATAAAAAATGCTAACATGCATGCAATTATATGCTAATTAATTATATAATAACTACTAATTATTCAATCAATTAGATAAATAGAATTAACCTCAATATCTCGAAACGAAAATGGGAGTCGGAGGGGGGAGTGGTATGCCTTCCAATCAACTTCCTCTTGAGCTAGATTGAAATTAAAGGAGGAGGGGGAGGGGGCGCTGCTGCCTGCTGGTCTGCTGGAGAAGGAGGGAGGAAAAGAAGAAGGTATATATGCCTTATGATTAATTTGCTAGCTGCTGGGTGAGGAAGAAGTGGAGTTGTTGCTTGGAGAGAATCAACAACGGTTCCAAATGAATAACAGTTGTTAAATGGGCCACATGCGGGAAATTCTCCCGCCACAAGAAGGAATCAGCAACGGTTCCCAACAAAAAACAGTTGTTAATTCTTACACAGGAATACTTTATGTTACCCAAGAATCAACAACGGTTTGTTCTTTAGAAACAGTTGGGAATGATAACGGGTTAGCAACGGTTTCTTATAGAGAACCGTTGTTGATTCTTGCACATGAATATTTTACGTCACCAAGAATCAACAACGGTTTGGACTTGAAAAACCGTTGGTAATGATTAGCACTTTCCCAACGGTTTTTTAGAGAGAACCGTTGTTAATTCTTGCACATGAATATTTTATGTCAGCCAAGGTTCAACAACGGTTTCTCTTTAAAGAACCGTTGGTAATGATTATACCTTTACCAACGGTTTTTAAGAGTGAACCGTTGTTAATTCTCGCACAGAAATATTTTATGTTACCAAGAATCAACAACGGTTTGTGTTTTATAAACCGTTGGGAATGCTCCACCTTTTCCAACGGTTTTATGTAGAGGACCGTTGTTAACTCTTGCACATGAATCAACAACTGTTTCTTCTTAAGGAACAGTTGGTAATGATATGCCTTTCCCGACTGTTTTTTAAAGGAACAGTTGTTGATTCTTTCTCAGATTTCGGGGTAGTCTTTACCAACTGTTCCTTCTGATAAACCGTTGCTGATATGTTTAATTAAATTTCCAAAATGCCACTGCCACTTTTCACCAACGATTTTCTTAAAAACAGTTGCTAAGTTGGGGTTGCTAATGCCCATCTCTGTGGTAGTGCCTTGTCGACCAATAATTTGTCTATTTCCATTCAGTCTGGTAGATAAAGAAGTATATGTGAAGCAAGATGATTGTTATTGTACTAGTTTCTAATTATGTTGAACTATGAATAATACTGGTAAAATTCATGGAATGTATCTCCATTTAGTTGTATAATTAAAACATATAATGAACCCTTGGAAGTACGCAAAGTTTCGTTGTGGAAACAACATATATGTTTGCTTTTGTTTATGTTTTTTTTTTTTTTTTCTGTGTATTTTATGTACAACTGATTTTCATATACATATCGGGCATTGGAGGTAACTGGAACGTGAGTTAATTCTTATGAGTGAGGTTATTGTACTATTAATAGTACAAATTGTCTTGTACTATTGATTTACATCTCCAATTTCAAAATAATAAAAGTCGATCCAAACCGTTCATTATGATCTTCATACACAATTTTACTCATATACCAAATTTCATATTTTTTAGAAAATTTTTTACTATTTTTAAGATATTTTAAGAAATCACTTCATTGAAACATTATGAACCATCTAAATATGTGACATTTTAAAATATCTAAAAAAATAGTAAATAAATTCTAAAAAATATAAAATTTGGTTTAAGTAAAATTACATATGAAGATCATAATGAACGGTTCAGACCAATCATTAATTGTTTGAAATTTGAGATATGAGTCAATAGTATAATACAATTTGTACTATTAATAGTACAATAGCCTCACTCAATTCTTATTATGAAAACAGACCCAATACGGAGTTGCATGAAATATGTAGGCTGCTCCAGATCAGTTACTGGCTGTGTGTTTAATCAATTAAGATTTGTGCTTAGATTTAAATAAGGATTGACCTGGACCAAGCTCTTTCCTCAGTTGATCTAGAAGAAGAATCCTTGTAAGTTTGGCAAAGATATTCTGAACTAACACGAAACACAGTTGAGCTGCCAATGATTCATTTTATTTTATTTTTTTTGTGTGGTTGTTGCGTTAATTCAGAATATATATATATATATATATATAGTGTAAAACTATGGTGCTCCTAGGAGCACGGAGGCCTCCCGTGTTCCTAACTTAAAAATCATACTAAACCATCTCGAAATTTTGATTTATGGGTCTCATAAATTCTTTATATCAAAATATCATAGTATACAAAAATTTTTCATTTTTTGAGATTTTTAAGTATTTGTTTTGTATTTTTTTAAAGATGACCTAGTTTTATATATTATTTTATTATTATTTTGATGTCATTATAAAAAATTTCAAAACATATACTTAAGAAACTCAAAAAATGAAAAATTTTTGTATCTTAAGAGATTTTGATATAAAGAATTTAATGAGAATGATAAATCAAAATTTCATGATGGTTTAGTATGATTTTTAAGTTAGGAGTACGGGAGGCCTCCGTGCTCCTAGGAGCACACTAGTTTTACTATATATATATATATATATATATATATTAGAGCTGTAACTCGGGATTCGCCTCGAAAATTGATGTGAAATATCAATACTAATAATCCCTAACACAATTTAGTCCGGTTCACAAGCGCATGAGCCTACCGTGTAGTATATAGGGTTGTCGATTCCACAGGGAAAAAAACAAAGTAATGCACTGGTTGTCAATTCAATCACCGATCTAGACAAATCAGATTTCGATGTTTTTCAAATGAAATTAATTCTAAATTAAAAACTAATGGTAGCAACACTTGATAAACTCAATTAAACTTGAACTAGGGACATTGGTTTAATTATCCATTGTAGAATTAATTCACTCGATTAACACTTTTAATTATATTATTGTGAGAGGGTATCAATTCGATTGTTGGTACTAAACTACAGTTTTAATGGCTTAATACCATACACAAACTCTTGGATTTCACTATTAAGTTTCTCACCCTACAAGTTAATGTTTATTAAGTTCTTGATATAATTAATTAACTACAAATTCTTACTTCGCGGTTAAGCACATCGCACAATTAATAGTTAATTAATAATTTCTCCTAGATACACGATTTCACGGTTAAGTATCTCATCATAAACCCAATTTTGCTTCCTAATCTAAAACTACGAGTTTTACTTGGCGAGTCGTAACCCTAGTTTCTAAGATATCATTCATAGTGATTAAACAATACACAAAGAATTCAACAAGAAACAAAATCACAACATAACATTAAAAGCATCATCCGAGTAAATTAAACTACAAGTTCAACTACAAACCAACATCCCTAGAAAGGGGATTAGCCTCTCATGACTACAAGAAATAATTCAGATTTCATGTTCAAGCAAAACATAAAGAAAAGAGAGAAAAGAGAAAGAAGAAACCAAACACTGAGAAATCGCGAGAACTCCCGATTCCGATCTCCAAGTTTTTCTCCAAGTTCTTCTCTAACCCTAGTTCTAATTCCTAATTCAGTCTTTCAAGATGCTAACCAGACTCTCAGAAGAGAAGAGAGGTATATATATATAAAACCGACCAAAAAACAGACCAAAGGTTGCCTAAAAACATCAATAACTGCTCAGATAGAAACTCGCCAGAAAATATTTCGGACCGAATTGATTCAATTCGGACCGAAATTCTTCACTGTTTCAAACCACATAATTTCGGTCCGAATTGATTCAGTTCAGTCCGAAATTTTTGCAGACTCTTCGCTGGTTCAGTTTAAACAATTTCGGTCCTAATTGATTTATTTCAGACCAAAATTCTTGCAGTTTCTCTTCAATAAATTCGCGTTTCGTCTGTCTTCCTTCGGTCTTCTTGTTTTGTGTCCAAATCTCTTCCAATTGTTCATATCTGCAATCAAAATCAAGAATGCGGCAGTATCTCGAACTTGACATAAAACTAAACTAAATTAATTCAAAACTAGATTAAAAGGTAAAGTTTAAGAGACAAAACCCGATATAAAATAGAGTACAATTAAGACTCATCAAAAATTAGTATCAAATAAATAATTAAAAATTTTATAAAATTGTAAATATTTATATTGTACAAAACTTAAAAAAAATGTAATTTTTTATGTAAATAAATAATAATAATAATACAATAATTTATAAATAAGAACATATATAAATGTTGGACCATTTTAAGGGTTAAAATTTTTTTTAGACATGTAATATTCATCTTATTTAATGAAGAGAGAAAAAAAAATACAAGCTATTAGATCAAAGTAGATGAAGAGTTTCAAACAAAATCAATGGTTAATAATAGTGATGATGTGGCATAGTTGAGGTGCTTGGAAATCTATCCCTCTTTATGGAGTAGAGATTTACAGAGGCAAGCTAACTGGATCCCAATAAAAATCCCCTCAAAACGGACCCCCTATCAAATTTATGGATTTATTCACTAGAACTTGGAATCTTAGATTCATTCACCAGAACTTGGAATCTTGGATGCATAGGGTATGAATACCAAATATGTTGACTATGAACATATCATCGTGGATGCGTAGGTATGAACACAAGAACGTTTATGTATGAACACTATTTGATCATAGATAGTTAGAGGTGGCAAAATCTGACCCGACCCGAGTTTCAGGGAAAGTCAAACTGACCCGACCCGTGTTTTAGGTTAAGTCAGACTGACCCGAACCCGACCCGACCTAACTTGAACCCGACCCAACCTGACTTGAACCCGACCCGACCCAACTCGAATCCGACCCAACTCGTGTTTCAGGAAAAGTCAGACCCGCACCCGAAACCCGAGATGACCTGGGAATGGAGGTGCAAAATTTGACCTGACCCGACATTTCCATTGGTCAAACTTACCCGCCCGACCCGACAAAAATATTTGTGAATGCAACAAAATATCTTTATTTTTTTTAAAAAAATACCGATTTTTTTATAATTTTATAATTATGTTAGATTCTTGAAAGTTTTATGAAAAATGCATCAAAATATGCATATATGGGGTCAAAATACAAATTAAAATAGCCCAGATTGTCCACCAAATGTACTTCAGCTTTAATAATTTTGGACCATTAGAATCAAAATTGGGCCAAATTTGCCTTCTATATATTGTGGGCTGTAAACTTATGTTAATTTCATAGTAAAAATACTCAAACTCGAACGATATTAAACAATGATAACGGATCTATCAAATGCCAGGAAAAATGTATTGGGGTAACCAGGCATAACATTTCTCAGTTAGATTCATTCGACATATATTTAAAGGCCAAGCTTTTGATAGAAATACTAAGGACTACTAATTTGGCCAACTGCTAGAGGTGGCAAATCGGGCGGACGGGTCGGGTCAGTCTGACCTTCTAGAATATCTCGAGTCAGGTCGGGTCGGGTGATGGGCGGGTCGGGTCGGGTCGGGTTCGAGTCGGGTCGGGTCGGGCGGGTTTTTCGGGTCGGGTCGGGTTCTGCCACCTCTACCAACTGCTGACTTGCTCCAGGTTTTTCAAGTCTTGATAAAGAATTTAATGATTCTCTATTAAGGTCTGTAGAGAAACTGCCACTCATTGAACTCAGAGGAAGCAACCAAGAATTGGGGAAGTTTGATAATGCGCTGCCAGGGTAGACCAGGAAGTGGAACATAAGAAATTGTCCATCAAGTAGTTTTTTCCCCCTTTTATACATATAACATGATAGATCTTCTGCAAGTAGGAAATCTATGTTTTTGACTTCTTTTTTTTTTTTTTTTTTTTTTTTTTTCTTCAGTTGACAAGCCCATATATACTCATCACCTCTGAGGAACAAAAGCATGAGAATTGAGAAAAACCATACATATGGCCATGCAAAAAAGAGATGCCATAATCTCGGCCATTGTCGTCATTTCGCTGGCGTTTTTCTTCATCTTTGGTTCTACAAATCTGTTTCTATACTCATTAGGAACGTTTATATTTTGTACTCTGCTCTACTTGACAGTTTGTTATCTCTACGTCAACCAGATATCTTCTACGAAATGGAGGATTTTAATTGTAGCTTTGTCCCTTGGTTTACTCGTAGCGATAATTTATGTTCATGTCCACTTCCATCCAACAAATCAGTGGGAGTTCGAAACTCGTCTCATCTACTGCATTGACGCAGGTACAACTGTGTTCTTTTTGCTGATTAATATTACAGAAGATTTGAGGATCACAATTCTACCAACCGCTTTTGTAACAGAGGTGGTTTTGTTGATCTATAATCGATACGGTACTAATCAATTGAATTTGAACCAAATATTCACTGTAGTGGCATCAATTATCATATATACTGTACTATCTGCCTTCCATGTAAAGCAGATTTGGGACCGAAGGTGGAAAATTGTAGCCATCGCATCAATTTTTGTTTTTATAACGGTAGTAGGTATTATCCTTCGCATCTATTGGAACAACAAGGATATGTTATTTGCATATATTGCAAGCATTAATGCTTGTTTATCCCTCATTCCTTGGTTGTGGCTCATGTGTGCCCCAAAAATAAAGGCTTGGTGGAGTGTCTTTATTAACCCCGAAACTGACCAAGACGAACAATACAATTTTACTGATATTGCTGGTTTACCGAGAAGGTTTACTATCAAAGAGCTCGAAACTGCAACAAAAAACTTTCAAGCACCGATTGGTGAAGGTGCTTCGGGCGCAGTGTTCAAGGGTACACTGGCAGATGGTTCAACCATTGCAGTAAAGCGGATCAAATGGAAGCCAAGTGGCGAAACGGAGTTTAGAACAGAGATGACGATCATTGCAAGTAGGCAACATGTTAATTTAGTGCGCCTTCTGGGGTCTTGCCTCTCTCCGAGAGGGGACCAATACTTAATATATCCATTTCTTGAGAACGGATCTCTTGATGCATGGCTTTTCAGAGACGATAACAGGAGAAGCCATTTAACGTGGGCTTTGCGGTATCGCATTGCAATTGATGTTGCCAGGGCACTTGCATATCTCCACCATGAGTGCCATCATAAGATCTTGCATCTCGACATCAAACCTGCAAATATACTTCTCGATGGGGACTTCAAGGCTCTGCTATCAGATTTTGGCATCTCAAAATTAATTGGGAAAGATGAAAGTAGTGTCATGACCAAAGCAAGGGGAACGATAATTATGACTGATAAACTTTTCTTTTAACTAATTGTCAATGTACACATTTTTAATTTGAAAACTGATTACACCGAATTATTCTCGTTTCCTTTTCAATTAGAAGCATTCTACCTTATATAAACAACTAATTCTGTACCATATGATCAACAGGTAGGTTATTTAGCTCCAGAAATGCTTGTGCCAAATGCTGTCTCAACCAAGTCAGATGTCTATAGCTATGGCATGATGTTGCTGGAGTTGGTCGGTGGGCGGAGGAACTTGATAGTGGTCATGGATGGAGCGAGTGATCAGCAAAGACGAGCATCGTACTTCCCCATGATCGTAAGAGAGAAAATGGTACAAGGTGAGCTAATGGAGGTCGTCGATGAGATCTTGGTCAAGACTGAAGAGATAAGTGAAGAAGAAGTTACTGTTTTAACTCGACTGGCTCTTTGGTGCATCCAGGAGAACCCCATTTTAAGACCTGACATGATTGAGGTAATTGAGATGCTGGAAGGCCGCAAGACTGTGGATATGCCGCCTGAAAGCTCGATGTTTGTGGTTAACTTTTTGGATGTGGAGCCACGGTGTCGTACTTCTAGTCAGGCTCCGGCGGAAGAGGTCCCCTTGTCAACCAATAACTTGTCTATTTCCATTCAGTCTGGTAGATAAAGAAGTATATGTGAAGCAAGATGATTGTTATTGTACTAGTTTCTAATTATGTTGAACTATGAATAATACTGGTAAAATTCATGGAATGTATCTCCATTTAGTTGTACAATTAAAACATATAATGAACCCTTGGAAGTACGCAAAGTTTCGTTGTGGAAACACATATATGTTTGCTTTTGTTTATGGGTTTTTTTTTTTTTTTGTGTATTTTATGTACAACTGATTTTCATATACATATCGGGCATTGGAGGTAACTGGTACATGAGTTAATTCTTATTATGAAAACAGACCCAATACGGAGTTGCATGAAATATGTAGGCTGCTCCAGAGCAGTTACTGGCTGTGTGTTTAATCAATTAAGATTTGTGCTTAGATTTAAATAAGGATTGACCTGGACCAAGCTCCGTTCTTCCTCAGTTGATCTAGAAGAAGAATCCTTGTAAGTTTGGCAAAGATATTCTGAACTAACACGAAACACAGTTGAGCTGCCAATGATTCATTTTATTTTATTTATTTATTTTTGTGTGGTTGTTGCGTTAATTCAGAATATATATATATATATATATTAGAGCTGTAACTCGGCATTCGCCCCGAAAATTAGTATCAAATAAATAATTAAAAATTTTATAAAATTGTAAATATTTATATTGTACAAAACTTAAAAAAAAATGTAATTTTTTTATGTAAATAAATAATAATAATAATAATACAATCATTTATAGAACATATATAAATGTTGGACCATTTTAAGGGTTAAAATTTTTTTTAGACATGTAACATTCATTCTATTTAATGAAGAGAGAAAAAAACATACAAGCTATTAGATCAAAGTAGATGAAGAGTTCCAAACAAAATCAATGGTTAATAATAGTGATGATGTAGCATAGTTGAGGTGTTTGGAAATTTACCCCTCTTTATGGAGTATAGATTTACAGAGGCAAGCTAACTGGATCCCAATAAAAATCCCCTCAAAACGGACCCCCTATCAAATTTATGGATTCATTCACCAGAACTTGGAATCTTGGATGCATGGGGTATGAATACCAAATATGTTGACTATGAACATATCATCGTGGATGCGTAGGTATGAACACAAGAACGTTTATGTATGAACACTATTTGATCATAGACAGTTAGAGGTGGCAAAATCTGACCCGACCTGAGTTTCAGGGAAAGTCAAACTGACTCGACCCGTGTTTTAGGTTAAGTCAGACTGACCCGAACACGACCCGACCTAACTTGAACCTGACTCGACCCAACTCGAATCCGACCCGACTCGTGTTTCAGGAAAAGTCAGATCCGAACCCGAAACCCGAGATGACCCGGAAATAGAGGTACAAAATTTGACCTGACCCGACATTTCCATTGATCAAACTTACCTGACCCGACCCGACAAAAATATTTGTGAATGCAACAAAATGTCTTTATTTTTAAAAAAAAAAAATACCGATTTTTTTTATAATTTTATAATTATGTTAGATTCTTGAAAGTTTTATGAAAAATGCATCAAAATATGCATATATGGGGTCAAAATACAAATTAAAATAGCCCAGATTGTCCACAAATGTACTTCAGCTTTAATAATTTTGGACCATTAGAATCAAAATTGGGCCAAATTTGCCTTCTATATATTGTGGGCTGTAAACTTATGTTAATTTCATAGTAAAAATACTCAAATTCGAACGATATTAAACAATGATAACGGATCTATCAAATGCCAGGAAAAATGTATTGGGGTAACCACTAACCAGGCATAAACATTTCTCAGTTAGATTCATTCGACATATATTTAAAGGCCAAGCTTTTGATAGAAATACTGACTACTAATTTGGCCAACTGCTGACTTGCTCCAGGTTTTTTCAAGTCTTGATAAAGAATTTAATGATTCTCTATTAAGGTCTGTAGAGAAACTGCCACTCACCGAACTCAGAGGAAGCAACCAATAATTGGGGAAGTTTGATAATGCGCTGCCAGGGTAGACCAGGAAGTGGAACATATATAGGAACTGGTTGATTTGATAAACAGATACAGATATATATATATATATGTAGATTCATGAACTTGTCCATCAAGTTGGTTTTTTTTTTTTACCCTTTTATACATATAATATATGATAGATCTTCTGCAAGTAGGAAATCTATGTTTTGACTTTTTTTTTTTTTAATTGAAAAGCCTATATATATATATAGAGAGAGAGATATGATATGGTGCACCATGGTGCAAATGGAGTTTTTGCACCGCATAGAATCTCTATTTCCAAAAGTTAAATAATCAAACCGATTTGCCCAACAAAATCTACATATTGAGATTATGCAAAGGTACTAAATTTTACAATTTTTGGAATATTTTAACTATTTTTTTAGATTTTTCAAAGATGGGTACTTTTTGATATTTCAAATGACATTATTTTTTTATTATTTTTTGTCAATCTTTCAAAAATCCAAAAAAATAGCTACAAAATTCTAAAAATTGTAAAATTTGATATTTCCACCATATTTCAATATTTAGAATGTGTTGGTTCAATTAGATTTGGCATTTGAAGCTCGGTATGTGAGATTTTGAAAACGGTAGTGTAAAAACGCGGTTTGCACCTCGGTGCACCATATAATATCTCTCTCTCTCTATATATATATATGCATCACCTCTGAGAGACAAAGGCATGAGAATTGAGAAAAACCATACATATGGCCATGCAAAAAAGAGATGCCATAATCTCGGCCATTGTCGTCATTTCGCTGGCGTTTTTCTTCATCTTAGGTTCTGCAAGATTGTTTCAATTCTCATTAGGAACGTTTATATTCTGTACACTACTCTACTTGACAGTTTGTTATCTCTACATCAACCAGATATCTTCTACGAAATGGAGGATTTTAATTGTAGCTTTGTCCCTTGGTTTACTCGTAGTGATAATTTATGTTCATGTCTGCTTCCTTCCGAATCAATGGGAGTTCGAAACTCGTCTCATCTACTGCATTGACACAGGTACAACTGTGTTCTTTTTGCTGATTAATATTACAGAAGATTTGAGGATCACAATTCTACCAACCGCTTTCGTAACAGAGGTGGTTTTGTTGATCTATAATCGATACGGTACTAATCAATTGAATTTGAACCAAATATTCACTGTAGTGGCATCAATTATCATATATACTGTACTATCTGCCTTCCATGTAAAGCAGATTTGGGACCGAAGGTGGAAAATTGTAGCCATCGCATCAATTTTTGTTTTTATAACGGTAGTAGGTATTATCCTTCACATCTATTGGAACAACAAGGATATGTTATTTGCATATATTGCAAGCATTAATGCTTGTTTATCCCTCGTTCCTTGGTTGTGGCTCATGTGTGCCCCAAAAATAAAGGCTTGGTGGAGTGTCTTTATTAACCCCGAAACTGACCAAGACGAACAATACAATTTTACCGATATTGCTGGTTTACCGAGAAGGTTTACTATCAAAGAGCTCGAAACTGCAACAACAAACTTTCCAGCACCAATTGGTGAAGGTGCTTCTGGTGCAGTGTTCAAGGGTACACTGGCAGATGGCTCATCCATTGCAGTAAAGAGGATTAAATGGAAGCCAAGTGGCGAAACGGAGTTTAGAACAGAGATGATGATCATTGCAAGTATGCAACATGTTAATTTAGTGCGCCTTCTGGGGTTTTGCCTCTCTCCAAGAGGGGATCGATACTTGATCTATCCGTTTCTTGAGAATGGATCTCTTGATGCATGGCTTTTCGGGGACGATAATAGGAGAAGCCATTTAACATGGGCATTGCGGTATCGCATTGCAATTGATGTTGCCAAGGCACTTGCATATCTCCACCATGAGTGCCATTATAAGATCTTGCATCTTGACATCAAACCTGCAAATATACTTCTCAACAGGGATTTTAGCGCTCTACTATCAGATTTCGGTATCTCAAAATTAATTGGGAAGGATGAAAGTAGTGTCATGACAAAAGCAAGGGGAACGGTAATTACAATTGTTACATCTTTAATTTGTCAGACAATATTGGTTCATCAAGAATTCTTTAAGAATAAAAACTTATTATTTTAATTAATTGTCAATACATACATGCAGTTTTAATTTTGAAATTGTCGATACTGAGTTATCCTAGTTTCTTTTCAAATTAGAAACATTCTACCTCAACTAATTTTGTACCATATGGACAGGTTGGTTACTTTGCTCCTGAAATGCTCGTGCCAAATGCTATCTCGACCAAGTCAGATGTCTATAGCTATGGCATGATGTTGCTGGAGCTGGTCGGTGGGCGAAGGAACTTGATAGTGGCCATGGATGGAAAGAGTGATCAGCAAAGACGAGCATCGTACTTCCCCATGATCGTAAGAGAGAAAATGGTACAAGGTGAACTAATGGACATCGTCGATGAGATCTTGGTCAAGACTGAAGAGATAAGTGAAGAAGAGGTTTCAGTTTTAACCCGGCTGGCTCTTTGGTGCATCCAGGAGAATCCTGCGTTAAGACCTGACATGATTGAGGTCGTCGAGATGTTAGAAGGCCACAAGACCGTGCATATGCCGCCCGAAAGCCCAATGTTCGTGCTTAACTTTTTGGACATGGAGCCAGAGAGTCGTACTTCTTGTCAGGCTCCGGTGGAAGAGGTCCCCTTGTCGACCAATAACTTGTCTATTTCCATTCAATCTGGTAGATAAGAAGTATATGTGAAGCAAGATGATTGTTATTGTACTAGTTTCTAATTATGTTGAACTATGAATAATGCTGGTAAAATTCACGGATTGTATCTCCATTTAGTTGTATAATTAAAACATAAAATAACCCTTGGAAGAACACAACGCTTTGTGGCAGAAACACATGTTCACTTTTGTTTACAATTTATTATTTTGTGTATTTTATGCATAATTGATTTTCATATACATATAGCTCGTGATATTGGAGTGGACTGGTATATATGAGCTAATTATTATGAAAACAGATCCAATACGGAGTTGCATGAAGATATTAGATATGCAGGCTTCTCCTGAGCAATTACAGCCTTTACTTGGCTGTTAAAACTTAAAAAGGATTGACTTGACCAAGCTCCCCTCTCCCTCTGCTAAAAGCTCCCATTGAGGTAGAATTAGAATCATTGTCAGCTGACAAAGATATTCTGAATTATTATGAAACACTGCTGACAAAGATTCTTTTTTTTTTTCATCAAATTTTTTTTTTCCTAGATTTGAAATATTTATTTCTAACAAGTGATTACATCAAGCGAGCGCTGAAATCGCCTGAGATCCAGATCCGACGGTTCTCAGGGCCCGTATCTGCTGAGTTCGAATCTCGGGGTCCCTGAGAACCGTCGGATCGGGATCTCAGGACCCTGAGATCCGATTTGGATCTCAGCCGATACCGACGCCATCAAGCGATGGGTGTAGATAAATGTGCAGTCAAGAGGTGCATGGATAATTTCTCAAAACAAGAAAATAAAGTCTGTATATATCTAGAAAGACAAGGACTGAAACAGGATTAAAATTCCAAACTTTCTTGTTATGCCACATTATTATTTTCTCTCTCTTTTTTAATCATTATTTGTTTCTCAATT
Organism: Cyperus esculentus; assembly: GCA_030179965.1. Classification (NCBI taxonomy): domain Eukaryota; kingdom Viridiplantae; phylum Streptophyta; class Magnoliopsida; order Poales; family Cyperaceae; genus Cyperus; species Cyperus esculentus. The sequence goes on along the minus strand of JASGLE010000007.1, from coordinate 5,401,887 downwards.
TAATTTTTTATTTTTTATTGAAAAGATAATATGATATGTTTAAAGAATAATTCAAGACTTAAAACATTTGCAACTCTTCGATCGTATTCTTTTATATGAATACATCAGATCGATGTAGCTAAAAACATATTGTATGGAAAATATATTTGTATTCAAAATTTGTTTAATAAACTTTATAAAAATCATATATACTTTATATTAAATATTTATTATTGTATGCAATATTATTTTTTTGGGGTGCAGTCTTTTTTTTGGGGTGAAGTCTTCATTCACAGCTCTAGTTGTAAAACACAAAAACTAACCGGGGAGCACCGATAAGATATACACAAATTACAATACGCCAGAATTAATGTCCACAAATGTACTTCAGCTGTAATATTTTTGGACAACTTGGGATTAAAATTGTGCCAAAATTACAACTGTATTTAAAGGCCAATCTTTTGATAGGAATACCAAGGACTACTAATTAAACTAAGACGTATATATTAGGCCAACTGCTGACTTGCTCAAGGTTAAATTTTCATGTCTTGATGAAGAATTTAATGATTCTCTATTAAGGTCAGTAGACAAACTGCCACTCACTGAGCTCAGAGGAAGCAACCAAGAATTGGGGAAGTTTGATAATGCGCTGCCAGGGTAGACCAGGAAGTGGAACATAAGAACTGGTTAAATTAATAAACAGATACGGATATATATATATATATATATAGCTAGACTATTATACTAACGTCCGAAATGCTAACGCCTCAAAATTTATGTTATCGTGTCCGAAATCAAGATTTATGGTGCTCAATGAATTCTTTATATGAAAATATTGGGGAATACAAAAAAATTTTATTTTTAGAGTTTTCTAAATATTTGTTTTGAATTTTAGAAAATAGCTTATAAATATTAATAAACTATTGATGATTATGCATGCTATTTTAAAAAATGCAAAACAAATACTTAAGAAATTCTAAAAATGAAATTTTTTTGTATTCCCCAATATTTTCATATAAAGAATTCATTGAGCACCATAAATCTTGATTTCGGACACGATAACATAAAATTTGAGGCGTTAGCATTTCGATCCGAAATGCTAATGTTAGTATAATGGTCTAGCTCTATATATATATATATGTGTAGATTCATGAACTTGTCCATCAAGTTGGTTTTTTCCCCCTTTTATACATATATATATGATAGATCTTCTGGAAGTAGTAAATCTCTGTTTTTGACTTTTTTTTTTTTTTTCAGTTGAAAAGCCTATATATATATACACGCATCACCTCTGAGAAACTACAAAGGCATGAAAATTGAAAAAAAAAAAACATATGGCCATGCAAAAAAGAGATGCCATAATCTCGGCCATTGTCATCATTTCGCTGGCGTTCTTCTTCATCTTAGGTTCTGCAAGATTGTTTCTGTACTCATTAGGAACTTTTATATTCTGTACACTGCTCTACTTGACAGTTTGTTATCTCTACATCAACCAGATATCTTCTACGAAATGGAGGATTTTAATTGTAGCTTTGTCCCTCGGTTTACTCGTAGTGATAATTTACGTTCATGTCCGCTTCCATCCGAGTCGATGGGACTTCGAAACTCGTGTCATGGATGGCATTGACTCTGCTACAGTGATGTTCTTCGTGCTGGTAAATATCACAGACGATCTAAGGATCACAATTCTGCTCACCGCATTTGTAACAGAGGTGGCTTTGTTAGTCATTAACCGGGAAGATTCTGAACAGTTGAACCAAGTATTCACCGTCGTGGTATCAATTATTGTATATATTATACTCTCTACCTTGCATGTAAAGCTGATCTGGGACCGAAGGTGGAAGCTTGCAGCCATCGCATCAATTATTGTTTTTACAATGGTCGTAGGTATTATCCTTCGCTTCTATTGGAACAATAAGGATATGTTATTTGCGTTTATCGCAAGCATTAATGCTTGTTTATCCCTCATGCCTTGGTTGTGGCTCATGTGTGCCCCAAAAATAAAGGCTTGGTGGAGTGTCTTTATTAACCCCGAAACTGATCAAGATGAACAATACAATTTTGCCGATATTACTGGTTTACCGAGAAGATTTACTATCAGAGAGCTCGAAACCGCAACATCAAACTTTGAAGCACCAATTGGTGAAGGTGCTTCTGGTGCAGTGTTCAAGGGTACACTGGCAGATGGCTCATCCATTGCAGTAAAGAGGATTAAATGGAAGCCAAGTGGCGAAACGGAATTTAGAACAGAGATGATGATCATTGCAAGTATGCAACATGTTAATTTAGTGCGCCTTCTGGGGTTTTGCCTCTCTCCAAGAGGGGATCGATACTTGATTTATCCATTTCTTGAGAATGGATCTCTTGATGCATGGCTTTTCGGGGACGATAACAGGAGAAGCCATTTAACGTGGGCTTTGCGGTATCGCATTGCAATTGATGTTGCCAGGGCACTTGCATATCTCCACCATGAGTGCCATTATAAGATCTTGCATCTTGACATCAAACCTGCAAATATACTTCTCAACAGGGATTTTAGCGCTCTACTATCAGATTTCGGTATCTCAAAATTAATTGGGAAAGATGAAAGTAGTGTCATGACGAAAGCAAGAGGAACGGTAATTACAATTGTTACATATTTAATTTCTCATACAATATTGGTTCGTCAAGAATTCTTTAAGAACAAGAAACATTCTAATTCAACTAATTCTGTACCATATGGATAGGTTGGTTACTTCGCTCCTGAAATGCTCGTGCCAAATGCTATCTCAACCAAGTCAGACATTTACAGCTACGGCATGGTGCTTCTGGAGTTGGTCGGTGGGCGGAGGAACTTGATAGTGGTCATGGATGGAGAGAGTGATCAGCAAAGACGAACATCGTACTTCCCCATGATCGTAAGAGAGAAAATGGTACAAGGTGAGCTAATGGAGGTCGTCGATGAGATCTTGGTCAAGACTGAAGAGATAAGTGAAGAAGAGGTTTCAGTTTTAACCCGACTGGCTCTTTGGTGCATCCAGGAGAATCCTGCGTTAAGGCCTGACATGATGGAGGTTGTTGAGATGTTAGAAGGCTGCAAGACCGTGCATATGCCACCCGAAAGCCCAATGTTCGTGCTTAACTTTTTGGATTTGGAGCCAGAGCGTCGTACTTCTCTCCGGGCTCCGGTGGAAGGGGCCCCAGTGTCAGCCAATGATTTGTCCATTTCCATTCAGTCCGGTAGATAATTAATCAAGCAGTATGCGTTAAGCAAAATGATTATTGACTATTAATTGTAGTTTAGTTTCTTAATTATGTTTGAACTTTGAACTATGAATGCTGGTAAAATTAACGGATCATATTGATCCATTTTTTTTTTTTTTTTGTATAATCGCTAGCAAGTCGCATTATTAACTGACTGGTACATATAAGTTATTGGAACATTCCCATTATGAAAACTTACTAAATACATAGTTGAATGGAGATATTAGCAAGTTTGTGCTAACCCATTCAGTCAGACGGCCTTAGTTAATTATCTATGGTGGATTTGATATGTAAGCTGCTCCTGGGCAGTTAATTACAGGCTGTGTCATGTTTAATCAGTGAGGATTTGGGTGTGCTTGGCTGTTAAAAAGCATTGACCAGGAAAGGCTCTCAGTTAAGCTACATTAAGAATCTCTGTCAGCTGTGTTTTGTATTAACTCATAAATATTTGTGTACGGTGTACCTGTTTATGTTTGTCTGAGGACTGAGATTTCTGTATACTCTTTTGGAGTTCGATTTTGATGACTCAGTGGAATTGACAGGAATATATATGAGTGACTGATTTTCTTTATCAAATACTGTATTTCTTATACAGTTATACTGAGGGGTTAAGTAGTTTTTGTTGAAACTTGGAAGTAATTAATATAGCTTATTAAACTGATAAGAATGAGGCTATGGTACTATTGTTTCTCTACTTAGCTAAGTGATCCATCGGCAAAAATGCTAAGAGTGAGGCTATGATACTATTAATAGTACAAAATGAGTTGTATTATGGTATTTGAAGTTCAATTGATCGATCCAAACCGCTCAATGTGATCTCCATATGTTAATGTAGTTCTAGACCAAATTTTATATTTTTTTAGAATTTTTTAACTATATATTTTGATATATAAAAAAGCTACATTTTTGAATGGTCTATAATGTTTACATTAAATCATTTTCTAATTATCTAAAAAAATAGTAAAAAAGCACAAAAGATTATAAATTTTGGTCTACAATGACATTTATATATGGAGATCATATTGAGCGGTTTGGATCGGTTAATTAAACTTTAAAAATGATAATATGGAGCCACAGTACGGAGTACTTTGTACTATCAATAGTACCATAGTCTCACTCAAATGCAAAATACAAATGGGAAATATAAAGAAAATAATTTGGGCGT